>DWNA01001868.1:0-13195 GCA_018249835.1 Heliconius besckei
CTCTGAAAGGATCCCATTTTCAAGTTAGTGAGTAAGCATACTTGTCTTAACTACATGTTAGACTAATAGTCCTCAAAATTTCACCTTTGCTAAAATGACGTCGGTCTGGCAGCTCTGGGATCTTGGGTTATAATATTTATATGATACTAACGTCACTCAATTGTTTTGCCTTCCAAGAATCCAGCTACTAATATTTAAACTTTAGAGTGGGGTATTAAAGTCCAAATTGACTTTTAAGTAGATATTAATACGAATCTTTTGTATAATACCTAATAACCTTTTCTGAATTTTTTTTATTTTTTCTGTCCGTTAGAACCATCCTCGTACTTTAAGGAATATTATAAAAAAAAGAATTAGCGAAATCGGTTCAGCTGCTCTCGAGATTTGCGCTTAGCAAAACATTCAGCGATTATTTTTTATAAAATGAAGATATTTCGTTTATTTTATTGATATTATAAAATTACTTTTGCCTCGTTGTATAATACAATAATTGTGGCAGGTTATAGTCAGAGTTACTTTGAACACTTAGTATGTGTTTACCTAGCCAATGTCTCTTAAAGAAGAGGGTTGTAGCTTAAATTCAATATTTTATATACACCTACCTGTACATAGGTATCATGTCAGGTGTCATATTGCTTATATCATCTCCCTCTTTATAGTCTACTATAGTATTCTCATTGTCTGTTGTTTTCTTTTCCCCTACTTCTTGTTTAATTTCTACATCTTCTTGATCTTTCTTAGGTTCTTCATCACCATCTTCATTCTGATAACAAGAACAATAGAATTTTATTTATATACTCAATGTATAATATATTCTTAACTGTCAAAGATCAATTGAACATATATTATCAAATGTAAAATCCTCGAAATGAGGCAGGGCATAGCAAATGGTGGGTTTTGGCACTAGGTTCTCTTTGCCACCTCTTAAAGAAAGAAAAAAACAAATAAATTACGGCGAAATCAAAATAAATAATTCCCTCATAGGACTCGAACCCACTACCTGGTCATTTACAGATGCACAAAACATTTACCTGTTTCTCATCTTTATTATCCTTGTCCATTCTTTCCGAGCGCCGCCATCTTTGACGATCGTCTCGCAAATACATTTGCTCCATATTGAGAGTTGATATTACCATCACTGTTAATAAATATATCAACTATTATATTTTTTTAAATTATTAAGTAATATATTTCATAATTTATTTTACAGTTATTAACTAAGAAATTTGTTAATTTATTTACAAATCTATATAAAAATTAACACAGCAGAGGAGTCAAACCTAATGCTACATAAAATTAATCGAAATACAAGTTTCGACTTTTTTTAGTTTATTTGCAAATTATAATTGCTTTCAAGATAGCTACATCAATATCAACATACTGCTGTAGGTGCACAGAATTGATTTAAGAATTACTTATTACTTTATATTATTTCGCTCTTGAGTGCAATGTGTAAAAGTTCAGAAAACCCAAGGCGGTCACCCAGGCTTTGGATTTTAATGACTACTCAATTAAACTATTACAAACCTTCAGGCTTTGGCTTAGAAACCACCTCCTGTTTATCCTGCATATTCTTCAAATGTTCTGCTGTCAATCTATGTTCATCTAATTCAATCCTAGTCGGCATTTCCTTATGGCAGGATGTACAAGTAGGATGTAAATACTTCTTGAGCTTCCTATGTCCCACTGTGGTGCGATGTATAGCTCCATCTGCCGCATACATATCACACATGGCACAGTAGAAATCACGGGGTGGTTGTTGGCCTGTTTTACGAGTGCGCTTCATTTCCCTGATCTGGAAGGAGTGATATTAATAGACATTAATTTTATTAATCATTTAATTTTTTTTCACTGAGCATAGGAAATTACTTAGAATCAATAGTTTTCCATTCAAATGTTTTATTATACATACATTCTTATGTAGCTCATTAGAATGTGTGTCTCAATTAGCTAGAATGTTTGATATTCATCAAATTTATTAGTGTTTAGTTTCTGAAAGTATATATAACAATTTTGGAAGTGTTTGTTATTATTGTTTTATAACAATCAATGTCATCCCTGTCAACCCTGCATGTTTAGATTATTTTATTTATTTCAGTTTCATATATGAAATCTCCCATTATTATTTTTTATGTAAAGATTTTTAAGGAGTCACAGAATACATTTACCAACTTTCAAGAGTGCAATCCTAAAGTGAATGGTCATTCTTATATACAGACACACAGATAGACATGAAAAAACTATAACTGTTCTGTTTTTAGACACAAAATATACAAAAAATATAAACCTTAAACTCCTGCCGCATAGTATCAGCAGTCAACGCGTAACTTTCTGCTGTTTTCTGCATCATGATGGCATGGGCTCGACCACTCAGGTGGTTCTCAAATGACCTGCCGTCCCACATGCTCTTGTTGCATATGTGACACTTCAGGAGTTGAGGGTTCACATCATCATATCTGGTCTTCGGAGCCTCACGCTTGTCATCTTCGGACTTTTCTGGCTTGTCATCCTGGTTTTTGTCCTCGCTAGATAATACTCTTAGATTAGAATCAATTAAAGGAGTTTTTGTCAAATTATTTAAAATATAATATAGAAATTGCCGAAATTGTATTAAAATTTGAGACCTGAGAAAAGATGATTAAATCGCATTTGTGGATACTTAGATGACTTACGACGAAGTGTCATAATCGTCGAT
Source organism: Heliconius besckei (assembly GCA_018249835.1). Taxonomy (NCBI): domain Eukaryota; kingdom Metazoa; phylum Arthropoda; class Insecta; order Lepidoptera; family Nymphalidae; genus Heliconius; species Heliconius besckei. The sequence continues at coordinate 2,696 of DWNA01001868.1, forward strand.
TTCGAGCATATACGAATTTAATTATATAATAAATAGGAATACAAAATTTGTGTTTAATAAATGTACATATGTTGAACATTAAAAAAACAATTTGAAAAGAAATCAAACATAAACAGACAGCCGTGTCTGAATGAAGACGAATGTGACAATCTTCCATGCACTGAATTCGTAAGCCCTGGGAGAGGGTACGAAGCTATTATGCCAATGTGGCTAAAATGGGCGGTGAACGTAGAACGTAACTTAACTTCGGATAAGTCGGTGCAGCACCGGAAGGAAACTGGGTTCCTTACCTCTCCTTGACAGGCTTAGCCTTGGAATCGGCGTCCTTTTTCGGGGGAGTCTTGTTTTGTTGCCTTTGCCCATCATTGGGCCTGAAAGGCTTACGGTTGTTGTTGATACGCTCACCAGCCCGATTGTAATTTCCCGTACGCCGGAAATTACCCTGATTGCCCATCTAAAGGGAATTTATACAATATAATATGTTAGTACGAAACAGCCAGCTACTATAGGCCACTATGGGACTACTGAAGAGTTGGTACTTAGAGTGGCAGTCAAACATTTGCTGATCTGTAAACTTGCACATTAAATCATATTTTAGGATATATTATCTAAGATAGCATATAGAAATAATAAACAATTTAATACTTTACTAAATTACAAATATTTTACTTGTTAATACATTTAAGTCATTAAGCAATTGTATTAATAACTCCATTCCCTTTAACAATCAACATGTTTACTCCATTAAATCCACTTACCCTATTAGGCCCATAACCTCGGTCATACCGATTAATGTTAGGGCCGAAGTCGCGTCTCATTGGCATATCCAAGAGGGATGGTACCGGGTTCTGACGAGGCTGCAGAAGGTTGATGATATTGCTAGCGAGGGCCAGGGTAGCTTCAGTAGGTCCGCCACCGAGAGGAAGTAAGTTTGGGAGGTCACCCCCTGGACCTCCACCCTGCCAGGGAGAAACATTCCCGCGGAAGTTCTTCCCACGGTCATTGCGACCGAAGTCCATACGCCTTCCATTTCCTTGGGGACGTCGGTTTGCCATTTTTTTTCCTATCACAACAATTATATGTTAGTAAAATGGATTAGGCAAATAAATACCATGTAGGCTGGTTAAGTGAACTGTGTTACGTATGTCCTACTTATATTATATACAGAAAAGTCATCATTAAATAATTAACTACTGAAAAGTTAATATAACCAATTAAATAGAAGCCAATTTACTAATGTATAACGGTATACTATAGTAACTAGCGTTGAACAAAGGCTATTTTGTATTACGCGTAGTCATGGGAATTAGGAAATTCTGTTAATTAAGTAATTGTTTATAGCATGTACATTATATAAAGGTGTAATATTATACGTTTTTGGTGAAAATTTACAAATTTAAAATGATCTACATATAAAGATTGGACAAAATTTAGAATATATACGTACGTAGTAAGTAACCCGGTCGAACGTATAAAATGTAAATGATTGTAACTTACCAGAAAAAGCACTTCACCGATATAATAGTGAGTTTACAAATGTAATTTGCAGATACGTTGAATTATATAAAAAAAATCGATAACTCGTCAGTTATTACAAGATAATAGACAGTTAGACACACATTCACATTTCACCAGCCAAAACGCCGATGAAAAATGGCCGTCTTTCAGCGCCGAGTTTAATGCGGCGTCCTTGGTCACAGATAAACAAATATTTTGTTTTTTATAAAAAATTAAATATATTATTATAAATATATTATAATAAATATATATTATAATAAATATATTATTAATAATATTATAATATTATTAATAATATATTTATTTAAACATGTTTATAATTAAAGTACAATACGATTATATGATATTGAATATTTTATTTAAGCTTAAAAAATCACCAGAGCAAAATATTATTATAATTTATGATTAACATGGCTGCTATGATCTCAATCGTATACGATTGTTACGATGTTATATTTATTTTTTATTAGAAATAAAATTTCACACAATAGTCACTTTAAGCTGGCAACTGTTCTGTGCTGGCAACCAAGCGAAAAAGTAATCAATGAATGCAAATTCCAATTTTGTTATGACTTTGAAGTTTGACTATTTGCAAGTCGTATTCGTAGTCGTCGGTAATTTGCGACTTCTTATTTTAGTACTTAACTAGCACAAACAAGTATTGTTAAAATATATAAATTTATATGAAAAAAACATTACTTTTGAGTTGTTTTCCTTATTATCATAACTAAAATGTCTCAAGGAAAAATAGTATTGATGGCTTGCGGTAGTTTCAGTCCGCCGACTTACATGCATTTACGAATGTTTGGTAAGTTTTTTGGCATTGAAATTGCCTTTTATTATTCCATCGAATGTAATCAAAAGTGTCGAGATATATACACAAAATATTTCCTACATTAGTATAGTAGATAATATTGTTTGGTCATTTACGTATATGATTAAATTGTGTAATACACTGAAGATAAAAAATATATTATAAATAAAAATATATTTTACTGTCACACAGATTTTTCGATTATTTCCATAAAAAAATGTTTTATAAATGCTTGTGAAATATTGTCTTATTAAGTTAAATTATAAGAAAAATAAAACTTATATTTTATATACATTTCCAGAAATAGCAAGAGATTACATCCATTCCTTGAACCTGGGTACTGTAGTGGGAGGTATTGTGTCTCCAGTCCATGATGCATATGGAAAGAAAGATCTTGTTGCCGCACACCATAGGTAAATATACAAATATAAATGTTTCTTCATTTGATTTTCTTTGCAAAATATAATTCTTAATATTTGGTATATAAAATTAATTAATTATTGATATATTGTAGGACACATACAGCATGGCAAATTTTGATTTAAACGATGATATATTTTTTGTTATTTAACATAATCTATATATATATAAAAGAACTTGTCCACACTGACTGAGGTAAGACGCACGCACAGCCTTAACTGCTGATGGCAGAAACGTTAAATTTGGACAGATGTTTACTTTCGCAATCTGGACATCCACTAAGGGATTTTGAAAAATTTTAACCCTAAAGGGGTGAAATAGGGGTTGTAAGTTTGTATGGGAAAAAAAAATCGCAATTTTTTTTTAAATTTTTAGATTTTTATAAAATTTGAAATTTAGATTTTTAAAAGTATTTAATTGAACACGTGTTTCATCGTTTTCTAGAATTCTCCCCCTAAAGGTGCAAATAAGGGGTAGAAAGTTTGTATGGAAAAATCTTTAAATCACCACCGATTTTTATAAAATTTGAAATTTAGACTCTTAAAAATATATCATTGAACACATGTTTCATGGGTTATTAGAATTCACTCCTAAATACCCAAGCGAAGCTGCGCGCGTCCGCTAGTTGTTTATAAAGTATGTAATAATATTATTCAATTTGCAAATTTTCCTGCATGGCAGATTGTGCAGAGGGCACATAGTGTTAAGACACTACCCTTTCTGTCCAATTTTTGAGATATTGTGTGTTGACAAGAGCAAGGAAATGAAAACAATTTAATTGAAGTCATTCCCCAAGTTTAGGTAAAAATCATAATTAATGTGTACAGATGCTTCCTCATCCATATTTATATCTTACATGTAAATATTTTATATTTTTCTTTATTTTACAACATAGAATAACCATGCTGAAATTTGCATTGAAGTCATCAGGATGGATTAAAATATCCGAATGGGAATCACAACAGTCTGGATGGACCAGAACTAAATTATCATTACAATACCATCAAGTAAGTTCGATTATATTATTATTTCATTAAACTGCAGTTTTGACCCCATAGTAAAATATCTCTCTAAATAAGTAGATAGCCTATAGGATAGACGACACAAAAAGATATATCAGATTAAACCAATAGTTCTTAAGATTACTGCATTCAACCAACAAACTTCAGCTTTACACCTTTACAATCTCTTAATATAAAAGTATAGATTCACTATGTACAAATGGCCCATATTAGTTAGCTAGTGTATTTGGTTATATTTTTATATTATTTGGTATTATAGTGCAGTGGTGCCACATCTGACTTGAAACCAGACAGTTGTAGGTTCAATTCCCACTGGAGGGAATGAATTCTTTTCATTTCATTACTCTGGTAAAAAGACTAAGCGCGAGGTTAAGTCCCAATACTCAATAAGCAACATCTCAAATAGATTATCTTAACTAGATACCCTGCCTACCCTGCTATTTGGAAAAAAGCATTAAGCAACTTTTTTTATGCTGTCAAATATGTACTGATTTTATTAATGTTCAGCCTTGAGATTTAATTTTTTAAATTTACTTTTTACTCCAATGTTTCACTGATAAAGTATATTATGAAAACAATGACTTGTTATATTTTATCTATTTTTGGTTTATCTTTTAACTGAATTGACATGAAGTTAATAAATTTAAGTAACATCGTAAATTTATTAACTTAATGTGATAGTTAGATAGACAAGCATTGCGTCCAAATTTCGGCGGAAAATAAGGAACGGAAGTGTCTTAACAATAGGTTCCCAGCGTACTTCTACTACTTTTCTATGTGTGAGATACATCATGAAGCTTAAAAGTATTGAATTATAAGAAGTTAGATTTATTTAAATTTCTTTGTATATTATATGTTCTAGAAATAGGATTTTTTAAATGCTGTTAACACGCTAATGCAGGAAAAAATTTAAGAAATATATAAAAATTTCAATTCAAAAATTATTTCTCTGCCGCACCCCGCGATGCAGGAAAAATGTTAAACTTAACTAAATGCAGTACCATTGCAAGAATTTGACAAAAAGTTGCAATTCGTGACTCATTTTATATCGTGAAATAGAATATGCATTCGTGACTCACATATCGATCAGTCTGCCTGAAGGACGATCGAGAAGGCTAAGTTTACTTTAGTCTATTTGCTGTACTACTTAAGTACATATTTATATGGAATGGCTTGAATTTCCATACTAGATCAAGGTGAAAATGATTTTTAGTTGCATTTTTATATTAATCATAGGTTATATTTATACTGTGTTTTTGTCAGCACCACTTTAAATGAAACCTCACCTATTACTATTCTATAATACATTTTAAAAAAATCCCAAAATTAACAAGTTTTTTTTTTCAAACAAATTCAATAATAAAATAATCATTGTAAAATAGGCACACGCCTCATTCCGAATTTGCGTCATAGGTATCGGCGGCAAAGATTCAAAGTTGCTTATGGTTGTGGGTGTAATTCCCACTCGGGGGAACTAATTGTATAATATTTTTACACGCCGGAATACCGGCAACAAGCGCGGCATTGAGTACCCCCCCGCTCAACACGCAAAGCCTCGAGATTTCGGTCGAAACTGCGGAATGGGATATCTTAACACTATGTTCGCTTGGACATAGCCAGGTAGACACCTGGCTATGTCCGGGATAGAGGGTGAAAGGAAAAAAAAGGTGGAAAAATCGAAGCTAAGCGGGCATTTTTTGTGCATTACAGGATACAATTAACGGACATATATCGCCTTTAAACATTAACACACGGCGCCCGTCGTGGCTACCAGACGACATTTTGAATGTCAACAACATAGACGAGCCGGACAACAATAATTATAGGATGAACGGCAACAGCGATGACAGCGTCACGGTTAAACTATTGTGTGGTGCTGATTTGTTGGAGTCCTTCGCCACACCCGGGCTGTGGTCCGATGAGGATGTAAGTATAATTTATAATTTATACAACTACGTACGTACGTACGTATACGTATAATATTGTTTCATATAATATGGTAGTGTCTTTAATTTTTATTCAATTAATTTAAAATATTTGTAGTACATTATTCCAGAAAAAAAATGCATTTTTGCACTCTTTCTTTGTATAAACGATTACTAAGCCAAATTTCATACAAGTTAAAATTTAAATTAAGATCTATAACTATAAAACAAGACATAGCATGGCATTAAGTTCCTCACTCAACACGCAATGTATCGAAAATTCGGTGGAAAGTCTTAACACTAGCTTTTTTTTACTCAGCTTTATACGGGATATAGCGTGAATCTATTATCAAATAATACAATAATTGACTTAAAATTAAATATATTTCAGCTAGAAACAATAGTAGGCCGCCATGGCCTAGTAGTAGTGACACGCGCGGGCAGTGATCCTGGAAGGTTTATATACGATTCCGACATGTTGTATAAATATAGAGTAAGTATATATTTTTTTAATGTTTTATATAAGAATTAGAACCTACAACTTCCAAGCACCGATCATTGAACACATTATATGATTTTGTTTACGTTTTTTTAATATATTTAAATTATGTTATAATTTAAAATAAAAATAAAGAAAAAATAATATAATATAAATTTTAAATAAAAGGGCAGTCGTGGCGCAGGTTCATAACGTGTGACTATTAACGCGACTAGTTGTGGATCCGATCAAAATATTTATTTAAATTTATATTTTCATTTCTTCGCTCTGGTGTTGAGGCAAAGCGCGGCGTTAAGTTCCGCCGAAAGTGGGGAATAGTGTCTTAACATTAGGTTCCTTCTGGCTAGCCTGCTGTGTCTGGAATACAGCATGAAACTAATTTGAATTAATTATTTTTTATAATCTTTGCCTTTTAAATTTCCAGAAAAATGTAACTCTAGTCACAAATTACATAGCAAATGAGGTTAGTTCCACAGTCATTAGACGGTTACTTCGACGCGGTGAGAGTGCCAAATATCTGACTGACGACGCAGTTTTGATGTATATAAGGCAAAATAGACTGTATGGGTCTATTCCGTGTGTTACGTGAGTATTGCTTGTTTTTTTTGGAATTTTTGTTTTTTTTTCTAGGCCTTATTTTTTTATGTGAAAATAATTTTATGATTTAATTTTGTTTTAAAAAAGCATTTATATTTTAAAGTATTTTTTCAAATTATTTGATATAGATAAAATTACTAATACGTTTGTAATTTTTTACAATTTCCATGTTACACACACCTTATTGGTGATACTTATTAGTATTACGCATTTTTTATTTCTGTTTTGTCACTTTAATTTACTAAAGCGTTACTTTAGACAATTTTATTTACAATGAAAATGATAGATTTTTTATATAATTTTCACATATATGTGATATATTTTCCAAAAAAATACTAAATAATATGCTTATCTTACACGCTGCTCGGAAACAGTGAGTATAACGTATTAAACGATCTCATAGCTAAGTATGAAAAGTCACCAGAAGACATTATAATGACGTCACCTCATGAAGAAACAAGCTTCAAAAACATACTAATATCAATACGCGACAAACCATCAATAATAGATGAAACAATAACCGTGAAACGACCGAAAAAGACGAATTTCCTCATACCCAACAATACTATAAGTCCGACATTGGATCCGAAACCTAAAATGGCGTATGTAGACAAAGTTCCGACGAATTATGTGCCAGGGAAAGCCGTGAAAATAATAAGTGATACGAAAAAACACGCGATTGACGAGGATAAGGTAGGTTTTGTGGAAAATTCATATAGTTCACTTGATAGTTATCTGTCAAAGGACAGTGATTACGATTTGTATAGACGTAGGGTAAGCGAGGGTAATATGGAACAGGTAAAGGAAGTTAGGAAAAAGCGTTGCACGTCCACCATAAGGAAGTTGAAACCGGATGAAATGAAAAAGAGTAAGTCGGAAGTGAGCAAACTTTGCGATAAAGTCAAAAGTATTAAGCTCAAAGATAAAGATAAGACTTATACGACGCGCAGTTGCAATGATATTGTCAAGTTGATTTTGACTAAACATGGTATTCACGTGATAAGCGATACGGAAGCGATAGTCTAATTTTTTTTTCAATTATGAAATGTTAGTTTATTATAATTAAAGTTTCTACAATTTTTACCCAAATCAAAAGAAATTAAAATTATGTAAAAAATGGTGATATTAATCACTTTTCAAAGTATTGGCAGCATTGGGAATTATCCAATAATTAAATAATTGGAGCTAGGGAAATATATTGGGCTGAAACATTTCTTTTACTTTTATTCTAAATATTTATCTTTATACCTATAATTAATAAATAATAAGCACTTTTAAGATAACGACGGGAATTTTAAATTATTAATATTAATCTTGTCTATTGAAATATGAAAGAAAAATTAAAAATATCGTCTTCATTTTATTAAAAAAGTGCATACATTTCGCTTATAATATTTCCATTAAAAAAATACTTTTTTTACTTATTTTCTGATATTTTTAAAATAATTTATTATTACATCGTAACAAAAAAACTGATGAAGATTATGAGAAAAAGAATTGTATCGATATTTCTAAATTGATTCTAATAGTGCATTGGTAATAATCTGTCTTCCAATTAAAAAATCTGAATAAAAATAAGTCGAAGTATTATTATTTACTAAGTGTGTGCCAAAGTTTCTAATTATAAAAATATTGTTTATAGGTTATATGATAATTATGAATATTGGACGTTTTATAAATATTACGTTTATCATCTGTTATAGGATTTAAATTTTAGTTGTGACGTAGAATACAGATGTTGATATTAAGAAAAGAATTTGATTCAGAGTTTGTATAATTATAATCGATAAGAAATGATTACGAAACTATTATGAATTACGTAACATTGTCAAAATATCGTCAATTGTACGGAAATTATATTTATATATTATGTATTTTTATTATATTTATAGTATGATATATATTTACAGTATGATTATGTATATCGCACTCAAAAACTGATAGTGTCTTACCTCAAAAATTGGTTATGGGGAGTTACCGGAGAATTTTTAAATAAACACTTTACGGTTAGTTCAATGTAAAAAATTTGGAGTTAAGGCGCTTTCCTAGTAACTGTTCAATATTCTATGTAATATGATTATAATTTCAGTGACAGTGTACTTATTTATTAGGCAAGGGATTCAATTTTCGATATTAATTGGTATATCATTAATGTTATTAACGTATAATAAGTAAAAAAGCACAATGTCACTGAATTATAATAGCACAAGTAATATCTTTAGTATCTAAAAATGTAATTTAACTTTTTAATACGCTGTCTTCTTAATATAAATATTTTTTTCAATACGTTTCAAAATAATGTATTAAATATCAACAACGACTGTAAAAAAATTAATTTTATCTTAATCAAATATATAGATTATTATATACGGTATGAAATAGCAAAAGCGATTAAATAAAATGCTATAAGTTGGTTTGCGAAACAGTTAATATTAAATATATTATAAACAGTTACAATATTAAAAATATATATAGATATCATATAAAAACAAATATATAAATTTAATGTCAATATGATAATAATCTTTAGATTTTTATTATTTATACCGTAAGTACTATGTTATATTCAAATGTATACCATCTTTACCCTGTCTCTTTCTATACATTGGACCGATATTGGTAGTATTCTATTTAAAAAATCGATTACAGTAACCGTATGACCAAGTTTTTAGACGCACGTTTTCTATAAAATGATAAATTAAACATGTGACATGTTTGATTCTCAAACAGGGTAAATATTAATACCGAAATACTTTCTCTCAATAAACTAGAATTTTCTTAATCTAAACAAAGTAATATTTATCATCAATTAAAAAAACCATTACTATACCATATACACTTAGATAGTGTGGAATCGATACGAAAGAAATTCGGAGGAAAATCGATATCAATTACGAATGCTCTTTCTGCGTTTCACTAACTTGCAAAATACTGGAATAATAAAATATGAACCTGTTAAAATTGGCAAAAGAGAAGGTGCCCATTAGATATGTCAAAATTTAAATGATAACTGATAAAATAGAATTTTTAGACGTGTCTTTTTGAATTACTTCTCTGTGATATTTTCTTTCTACCTATGATTGTGCCAAATTAGCACAAATCATCGAAAATATAGTTTGTAATTAGGATATACGTAGTATTTGTACCAGCTAAAGGATATCCTTCGGTAATATGGTTAAACTTTAAGTGTTTTTTAATTAATTAATATGTGTATATTGAAATAAACTGCTCCCATACAGTTCAGTATAGGGACAATTAAAAATAAAAAAAAACATCTAATTATGAATTGATGTTTGCAAAGGTAAGCAATGTCTCTTATATAAAGATAATGTTAAACAAATGTAACGTAATCTTATATGTATACAAACACTAGCATTATTATTTATTTTTTTATATTTAGAAGATAATTCGATACAATTTTTAATAGGTTATAAACCTATTAAAAATTGTATCGATTTTTATTCGATTTGAAACATAATTTCACTAAAGAGATTAATTTGACAGTTAATTGACATAATATAGGTGACCTCTATTATTAAAAGATATCCATATCTTTTAAATTTATCATAAAATTTCTAATATATATATATATATTCTTTATCGTCTTTTAGACTTATTTATACCTAATATAATATAAATTATTATCAATATACATTTATATTTTTTTTCTAACTCATTGTCTTCCAAGATAGATGTTGTATTTGT
>DWNA01001869.1:0-13193 GCA_018249835.1 Heliconius besckei
TTAGTAAATTGATATATTTTTTTGTAGTTTCGCCGCCGTTTTCCTTGGGTATATAGCGTTTTAGACAGAAGGAATTTAGTGTTAAGACTCAGTGCCCGGTTCTCCCCATTCTCCATTTTTCCTCCGTATTTTAGAGATATTGCGTGTTGAGTGGCGGAACCGCCACACCGCGCTTTGCCTCATTAACAAAGCGAAGGATGTGAAATATGAAATATTTCATTCCACCAGAGAAATATTTAATGTTTTTATTTTTATTTCTGAGGAATATAAGTGGTTTTCAAGTTTGAAATATAAATGCACCACGCTGGTGTCGTATTTTATTTGTCTAGTTATAGCTAAAAGAGTTATATTCTATTAGAACATAGATTCGCGATTTATATATTTATAAGCAGATATCAGCATAGAAAGTGGAGGAGGAGAAAAACTTAACTCAATTCAAAAACAAACAAAAACAATAAATTACTATCCATTCATAAAAATAAAAAGAATCACATGAAATAACCACCCACAAAAAACAACACTAAACGAAATTGGTCAAACACCAAACATCCATTACAAAATTGCACATAGAAAAAAAAAGAAAAAGCAGAATAAGACCTTCGCGGAAAACCTATAAAAATTTGGAACGAATTTTCTGCATTACCGCATAACATGTAAACATTAAAAACGTTACAATCAACCGAAAAAGTGGAACGAGACCCTGACCCCGGACAAAGTGTTTAGTACCATTTTATGCAACTCACTCGATTCTCGAAGTGCCAAGTCCAGCCAAGATCACCTACGAAACTTATATACTTTTTAGGTTCACGCTATATCCCACAAATAAGTAGAAGGGTAGGAACTGGGAACCTACCAACTTTCCGCCGAAATTTCGAAACATTGCATTTAATAGCGGAACTTAGCACCGCGTTGTGTCACGCCACCAGAAGAAGACAACGAAAAGAAAATACCATAAACCTTACGAACAACCGAAAAAGTGGAACGAGACCCTGACCCGAGAGTGTTGGTACTATTTTATGCAACTCACTCGATTCTCGAAGTGCCAAGTCTCCAGCCAAGAGCACCCACGTACCACTTGAGAACGCCGATAGAATGATCGCTATTGTTACCAAAACAAAGGCGTGAAATTTTACACAGGGGTCGAAGAAAGGATTATGTCGTTTGATATTGTTGATATATTTGTTTTAATTTTATAGAAAATGGCGTGATTTTTTAATAATAGATTTTGTAACATATAACTTGGTGAAAAGGATAGTAGAGATTGATAAAATTACGATATTCTCGGTCGGAAAGGTAGGGTAGGGATAAGGCAAAATTTTCCAACGAATGTGAATTTGTGTGAAAATGGCGAAACTCAACTCCGCGCTTTATCTCTTTACCAGAGCGAGGAAAAGAAAATATTAAATCTTTCATTTCCCCAAATGGGAATCCAAATCCACAGACAGCCGGTGGCTTTACAGTCACAAGTTGCTTGAGGCAGTATAACCACAAAATACCGAAAAAAATGATTCAAACTATTTTAAAACTGTAATAAAACATTAAACAAACATTACAAAAGTAATTAAAATTAATTTAATGCAAGTGGTTCTGACTAAAAGATAAAAAAAGTAAACATAACTAAGCGTAAATTAAGAACATAAACTTAAAAACTGTTTTCAGAACCAGATTTGTATTATCGCGACTAAATTTGCAGAGAAATCTGAGATTGCCTACATTCATCGCGCCGTATGTTTTTGGCAAGTCGCACCGCCGCCCCCCTGACGCCGGCATTGTGGACAAAATATTCCCCCATAAATTCCCTTATACAGATAAATAATGAATTGCAGATGAAATGCAGATAAAGAATTTTTTATTTAATTATTAACTTGTTTTAGAAGGGCTTTTTTTTGTGTTTAATTTTTTAAAGTTTATTTTTGGGAAATAAATTAATGGACACTAGTCATTTTTAGCCTAGTAATTTTTATTTCATCTTCTCGCAATATCACGCAGTCGCGGGGTAAGCTGAAGGAGCCTATTGTTAACACTCCGCTCCGCACTTTCCGCCGAATTCTGGAGGCATTGCGTGTTGAGTGGCGGAGCTCACCTAGAGCGAAGAAATGAAAATATTAAATATTACATTTTCTAGAGTGGAAATTGAACCCACAACCTATTTACGGTCTACGCCTACGTCTACGCCTCTGCACAACGAGAAAATTGGAGAACAGTAAGCTGAAGCTTGCTAGCTGAAGCGTTATATACAAATAAGATATTTATACGAACTTAATAGGCAATCACAACCAACTGGAACGTTGATTAATTATTTCTAACATGACGCCTTCGTGGCACAATTAAGAAGACTCTAAATACACGATAGTTTTGTGTTCATTTCGTGCTAAGCGCTTTGCCTCGACACCAGAGCGAAGAAATGTAAATATAAACGTAAATAAATATTTCACTTCCTCGAGTGGGGATCGAACCCACAACCGTCGCGTTACAGTCACACCCTTGGGCCACTGCGCCGCGAACGACGACGGCCTCAAAAACAAGTATTAAACAGAAGAACATTAAAAGTATTTAATTTACGCAACAAATTAGATTTAAGTCCACGAGAACATTAGTAGCATTGTAAAATGGCTTAAAAGAAGGTTAGAATGTAGAAAAGATTTATTTTTTCTCAACTGAATTAGTTACGTTTGTTATGTAGGCTCTAGATTCTAGAAGATATAACTTTATGTAAATATATTTAATATGTCATAGCACGTTTGACTAGAATAAGGCAAGGGTCGCGGGTTTAATTCCTATTTTGGACAATTATAAATTTTGCCGTTTAAATTGATATGAAATGAATGAAATTGATATGAATATATATGAAAAATGAGAAAACAAAAAAGCAATAATATTACTGTCAAATTACAGGAAAAGTGTAAATAAAAATTTCACCGAATAGAAACTAATGGACAAAAATAATTACAGTCATTACTCAGTGTAGTAAAATTATGGTAGACGTTTAAAATTGACGATGTCTTATATCGTAGAAAAATATTCTAGTGTAGAAAAAATCCTAAGCAGAAAGAACCGAGTGTTAGAATACTGTTCTTCATTTCCTATTAATAGCGACAATGCAGACGAGTCTTACCAAAAAGGGAAATTAATTGAAATGTAATAATTCCCCCAAGTAGGGATCAAACCCACGACCATAGCGTTTTCAGTCAAACGCTATCTATCTCAATTATAAAATAAAAATACCCAGTTAAGAAATATAAAAGAAAAAATATTCAGAGCGTCGTAGTGCACGGTTGTGGGTTCAATGCCTTCTCGGGAAAATGAATTATTTAATAATTTAATGTCTTCGATTTTGTAACATGACAAAACCGTGGCGCTGACTTCCGGAACTTCCGGAACCACTCAACAGAAAACGTAGAAGCGAGTGTCTGAACACTATATTCCCTTCGTCTATCCTGCTTCACGCGGGATGCAGTGTGAAACTAACAGCGAGAAAACAAAAAATATTCCATATAAACAATTTATCACGCCCGAGCCGCTCCACTCTTGGGCGGACAGCCGGCTAGAGCCTCTGGCACTCCGCCAATGTAAATGGTAGTATCTTTATAAACTTAGTAATGCATTTATTAACGTTTTCCATTAATAATGTATCGCTCACCATTAGTGTTTTTGTGAAATCAAAGAGTTCTGTCAGAGAGATTGTGGAGCATTGTTGAGACTCATTTTTAATTGAATTAAAAATTGTACAAACTGAGGGTATAATGGCACAGTGAGAGTAATCATGATAATAAGTTTGATTTCCAATTGGGGGCATGGTTGTACATATGTTGTTATTTTAATTTTCCCGCTCTATGAGGACAAAGCGCAACAAACTACCACACATAGTAAGATGCATGACTATGTTTACATTTTTTTAAGTACATACACAGGTTATGTTTTACTAAATAATAAATTTGTAACTTTATTTTAAATTGCTGATTCTACTATATGATGGTAAGACAAAAGTTGACTTCCGCTCGTTTTACATCAGAAATGTAAAGTTCCAGATTACGTTTTTAAGTTATTTTTAAGATAGCTGATCGAAGAATTAAATGTTGTTACAGTGTTTCTAAAAACGCAGAGAGAAATTGGTATCCACCATTTTCTTAAAAGTTTTTTAAAATCTTTGTACATATGAGCTATACTTAAATATAAAATAATAAACACTAATCTTACCTGCTATACAATCAACAGCAACAATGTTATTTATAAGACAAAACTTAAGTAAGCTTAAAGAAAGGAAAAATTAACTTAAAAGAAAATAAAAAAAACTGATGCACTCATCAAATAATGAAAATTAATACATTCAACCAACTAGATTTCACTTAAATTTAATGAGTCTTTTTAGCACATTTCTTAAAACGTAAAAAAAGGTTATTACAAAAAGTTTTTTTTTTATTTATAAGAGCAAATGTTCAATTTAATATTATTGGTTTTTTTTTTCAGCTTAAGTTCCCTCGTTGTTCTTTATTTATGGTGCTCTGAGCGTGCCAGTTCAGCACTAATCACTTCACCAATGTCACATTGTATGGAAACACACAAAGGAGAATAAGTTCACTACACACAGTAGGCAAATGAAACCTAGTGTCAAACCACTTTATGCCTGAATTCAAGACATTTCTTGTTGAGTTGCAAAGCTCAAGACTTCAAAGATACTCTAAACAAAGGTATTTTTGTGGAAAACAAAATTATTAAAATTCATTCCACCTAGCAGAAATTGAACCCAGTCAGAAACTGTCTGTCTGTACATATTATAAATTAACTAATTAAAGTATAAGTAGGTGATTTATCTATAATTTTTTAATCATGAAGTAATAATATTTAATAAAATAATTATTTTTCATACTTGTTATAATTTATACTTCTAACTTGTAATAGTAAAGGCAGAGAAAATTGAGTGATAAGTTACTGTTTTTCACTTTCTGCTTCTCATTAGTGTAGGTAAAAGATTTATTTTGTTAAGCTTCATGTTGTTTCATGCATGTAGCAGGGTAAGTAGATAGCACCTATTCTTACAACCCTCTGTTCTCCATTTTTGTCCAATCTTCAAGATATGGCAAGAGTCAAGGAATTCAACACTAAGCTTTGTCATACTTACCAGAATAAGAAAATAAAAGGATTTGTCCCCTGAATAGAACTCAAATGATCATGGTTCAGTTATTGCAGTACAATTTAAATTTATACTCACATTCTCTAATGAATGAAAGCTTCTATCCCAACTGCTGACCGGAGTCCCTCCGAATAAATAACCTGGGTAGCGTTCGCACATTTATCAAACTTTTACACACAGTGTGTCCCAAAATCTGCTTATATGCAAATTATGAATAATCAGTTTATTATGACTCCATTGTAAACATCTCTAAGTTATTCCCTTACTTTAACTACCTGAAAATTTAAATATAAGCTTAACAATAAGGTAAATAATCAAACATGTGACTAACGAGAAAACAGAATTAGAAGATTTTCTAGAAAGTAAAATCAAGTAAGCCATGAATTGGTGGTTAATGACCTTTAAAGAACAAAGTGGTAAGCACTACATATTAATCAAACTAGTGGTACAGTTAGTATTAACAATATATTCTGTAAAAAAATAATAGATTCCAGCAATAAAATATTGTATAATTATTAGAGTGCAAAAGAAAAAATATTGATTAATCTAATTATGAATCCTTACAAGAAAGTTCTAAATACACTAAAACGTATTGGTTGTTTGTGTCATTGTTTAGTTTGCTTATAAGCTTCTAATTTATCATTCTGAATAATTATTTTCATAATAATATTTAAAAAATGTTTAGGCGAACTAAATATTTACTGAAACAATGCCTAGTTCGTTATTTCTATGAATAGGTAAACGCACCTGATATAATTACGGTAATTTAATTATTAAATAATTCACTTACACTTTTAATTAGAAAAGAATAACAATATTCTAGATAGATTTTGTAAATTTATAAGATTTGAGGGAAATTGCAATTTGCTACAGCGCTGCTAACAATTCTGAAATGTCAGTCACTTTTTTTAATTTTTAGATGCTCTGACTCTGAATCTTGATTATCTTTGTCAACCAGAGATTAAAAGTTAAAACTATTTTTATCAATAACCTTAGATCTTTATTTTACAGATTATTCCTTTATTATTAATATATTTCTTACAGTTTAAACAATAGTTATAATATAAGTGCATTAATTCTTTTCTTTCTAATACAGTATTTGTAAAGCACCTTACAAAAAATCCATTTTAATGACAATAATATAAATAGTCAATATTTTAAGTGAGCAATTATTAATGATTCCAAAATACGAAAATTTAAAATAAATATTTAGATAATTGTTTAAGTTTCAATATTTTAGAAAGTCTTAATGTAACCAAATTTGGACCTACGCCTGTTGTTAGTCCCTTGCCCTATTATTTTTTTCCGTAGAATAACATTTTATTTCTGTTTAACTTTTAAAAACATATTATTTAATAAATTACTCTAAATAATTAATTCTAAGAGTCCATTTACAATTAGTGTACTATATAGCAACATTATTAACAATGCTTTATTAAATATGGAAAATGGATATTCCACAACACCACGTTGTTTATGATATCTGTACGACGACGCGTCCATCGTTCCAACCATTCGTTCGCAAACGTTGCCGCCATTTTGTTAAGAATTGTAAAGAAAAATATTAAAATACTATAATGATATTAGTTGTTATTTTACGTGATAGTTACTTAGTATTGTGATTTTTGTGAATAACAATGTTTACATTTTAAAGACTTGTTATAGTTTTTACTTATTTGTAGGTAAGTTGTGTGGTGTATTTGTTTCATAAGTGGTTCGATAAATGGTGAATAGTGATATTTCGATTATTAGTGTAGAATAACCAATTCAAAGGAAATCGAAATATATAATAAGCTGAGCTGAAAACAAAGTCATTTTATCTCTATTTTTACTCTAGATCAGATCATTCAAGTTTCATAGTCACTAATAGGTATGTCAGGGCTTCGGTAGAAATCATAAGTGACATGACAAGTAAAAACGCGTTGTAAAACATGCAAGTCTAATAATATTTATTATTTACACAATTAATTGTATTAATTTTTAATCAAAATGAGAACTTCCCAGTTTTTTAAAGTATATACATTACCTTTGTTATGCAATACAATAATGGATGCAAATTCACAAAATAAATTAGACTGCAGTAAATATCAATAAGTAAAAGTACTTAAACAGATAAAATGATTTACCACCGTCAGTTTATATTGAAAAAAAAATATATTTGTGCAAATTCAAAAAAATGGAATGGTCCCCTCTGCTTCTAGGTATTAATCATCATGAGCGTCATCATTAGACTGCAGAATCTGCCGTGGTCGGCTAATGCTCTAGACATTAGGAATTTCTTTCGTGGTCTTTCAATACCCGAAGGAGGTGTACACATCGTAGGAGGCGAGCTTGGAGATGCGTTCATTGCGTTCAGGTAGCTATACGAAAACAGATTATAAGATACTTTTAATATTTTTAAAGTTTATTCCACACCTAGGAAAGAAAAGAATTTTTTTAGAATACATATAAAATAATGTAGCAAGATTTGAAACTATGTACAAAATAAATAAGTAATAGAGAAGCTTATAAGAATTTAGACATAGATGTAGAAATTGTATGGTTAAGTGGACAGTTAGCAAGATCAAATCCTGCTATGTAATTTTTATTATGCTTACTAAAAAGTATAAACTATGAGATATTTAAAGTGGAGATTTAATATTACATTAACTTAGAACTTCTTTATCTTCTAAGTTAGGTTAATATTATTGGAATAAATAAAACAGAATTATGAAGACATCATACTTATATTTAACCTTTAATTTTAACATTTTGAGATTGATTAGTGTAAAAAATATATATATGGATGATATATCAAAAAAGAACCCTTATAGCAATAAGCACACCATATGAATAAGTTTTCCAAGTAATACACTATGTAGGTTGTAATGAATATAGTATATATTTATATAAAGTATAATAGCCTTAAAAAAAACAAGGTTCTCATCAATAATTGACATGTTTTGCATTTTATGGTTATGTAAAAGAAAATTTGGCTTTCTTTTGCTCACAATGGAGACATTATTTGCTATATATGAAAACTTATTTTTGGTAAAAAAAAATTTTTTAATACTAAAAAAATATAGTTATTCCTGTTAATATAATTTAATTTAAAATATACAAGTAAAGAAATATTCCTCTGAATGGAAACTGAACCTTCACCTCCTGTGCTAATTTGGTTGCTCCATTGTGGTATTTACATGTATGCTTTATTTTATGCTGTAAAAACCAGCAGTATTACCTAATTGAAAAATACATTAAATGAAAGAAATGTTTCATAAAACTGCAAAAGCAAGTAAAACAAAAATATGTGACGAAACCTATATTTTTCCTTATGTTGTATATCACGCAATATCAAGCAATTTCTTTTATCAATATAAAACAATGGACTGACAAACAATATAGAGCCAAAATTACTTAATTACAAAACTACTTAGAAAGGTCAAATTTAAAAAGCACTAGAGAAGTATTCTTCGTATTTCCTTTGGGAACACAGAAAGGCAGGTTTTAACATTATAGAGTTGTAAGGTGTATGTAAATAAATTGGTAGAGTGACATTAGTACTTAACATACTGAATCAACTTAAACTTAACTTAGGGCTTTATCCCTAGCGGGGTAGTCAGAGAGAACGGAGCACCAAACGCAACAGTCTCTACATAACTCTTTCTCCTCGTCCACTGTCATCATTTTTCATACATGCCCTCCAGGGGCATATTGAATTAATAATGGATATTTCTAATATTGACCAATGCTAAAGCTTCACAACTCTAAAGTATACTGAAGGAACTTAAAGAACTTTAATAAGTCGCTGCACTTTTATATCCTAGTATTAAGTCAATTCACAGCACCATATCTTGTCTAGCATGACAACTGAAAATAAAAATATATGAAATATAAACATATATTGAGCAGACTTTAAATCCACTACCATATTAAGTGAGGTTATAAATATATAGTATATTATTTAAGAATATAAAAATACAAGTATGGAGCATTTAAAAGCATAAGATGAGCCAGCTACGTGGTGATTCTACAGAAGCAGGTAGTTGTAAGTTCCTCTCATTTTATTTAGGTTTCTCATTTGTTCCTGTGTTCCAGCATTCTGAAAATGCCATCATGGTAAGTATTTTATTGTCATTTTATAGAATATTGATAGGGTCATTGCGGTACACAGTATTTTAATACATGATAATCATTTTGATATGGGTGACTTTAGGTATATAGCATCCACAAAAAAAAATTTTTTTTCTTGTTGTATCCTCTGCCAACAGGGTAAGATTTCTGATATACTATTTCTAAAGTCTGATAGGCAACAACTTATATTTATTTTAACTGCACTATGCATAAAAGTCAAGTATGTCTGTACATATATTTATATTTTTTATTATGAATATTAATTGATGCCAACAATTATAATTCTGGACTTACATTGTAACAGAGTTGGTTTCATCTTTGTTACTAACTGCAATAAAAGCTATAGAAAAGTTATTATATTCTTGTAAGTGTAAGAATCTATGTAGGGACTCCATATCCCTAGTAGGGATGTCGTGAATATTAAATTTATATATGAAATTATCCAAAAATTTTATACCATCATAAAAAGCCTCCAGAAATAGGCGAAAAAAGGGGAACGGAGTATCTTAACACTTGGAGGCCTGCTGTGTGCGGGATACAGCGGGACGCTAAATAAAATTATAATACCAAAAAATATTGCCTAACATTTTAAAGCAATAATTTCAATAAATTATACAATTTGCGTTGATATGATTTTACCATACTAGTAAAATAAATATTTCTAAGATTCTGAACACTCAAATCTACATAGATGCTATGGTTTAAAAGGATATATATTTTTTACGTTAATTACGATTATTGATATCCTTTTTATAAGCCAATATGGGTGCGCCATCTAGTACAGAATAGTGAAACGTTACTAGCATTTTTCGTATTATGTGTACCACTGCTTGTAGCAGGCAAATTGAAACACTGTTTCAATTTGCCTGCTTGCACACCGTTGATGCCTGTGTTAATAAGTTTCCTGATAGTGTGTGTTATGTTCTACACTTTAAATAAAACGAAATTTAGAATAACTTAAACTCAAGTCTGCTTCACTAAGATGTCAAGTCTTGAAGCAGACCAGTGGAGGCGCATGGGCATAAGCATACGCCTGTAAATGCGGTAGGTTGTGGGTTCGATTCCTACTTGCGAAAATGAAATTTTTCATTATCCTCGCTCTGGTAACGAAACGTTGCGTTTCACCACTCACTATGCACTATGCTTTCTGAATTAGCCGGAGAGTGGGGAACGCAAGTGTCTTAATGGAAACGGAGTGTCTCTTAATTCGCAGGTTCCCTCTGCCTCATATAGTGTAAAGTTAAAAAAGTCTTGGTACAAAATACGGAAAACTGAAAAATTGTACCTTACACAGCTTGGTATGTCATATATAAGTATATTTTCTACAAATTAAGAGAATGATCGCGACGAATGAAGCATACGACGCTTACGCAAAAAGTGAATAATTAGTTGGCTTATTAAAAAAAAAGTTCTGTTTGTACACGCTAATCTCCGGAATTACTGGACCGATTTGAATGAAACTTTTTTGTTGCATAGCTATTAAGTCTAGGTCTAGTCTATATAAGGCAAGGCAAATATAAGTTTATTTTCAAAATCTGCATACCTGAAGTGGAACCTTAACAGCCTTTCTAAACTATAAGAGATATAAATATACTGTCTTGGGGGACATGACAAACAATGTCCACCTACATAACAAAAATGAAGGTCTGAAGTACCAGCATTTTCTGTCCACATAATAAAAATAAAGATCTGGAGTAGCTCATTTGGAACCCAAACAGCCCAGCTTAACCTTAAGAGATGAATATAACGTTAAATGAAATGAGGTTATTATTCTAACATAATAATTTAAAATAGGCATAAGCTAGGAGTACCTCCACGCGGTGCAGACGGTAACAGTTCAGGTCTATTTTATAATAGGTATTATTGGACTTTGCCACGCCCCTGAAGAATAAACACGATCTTTGATGGCTCTTGCATCCCCCAATTAACAAAATTCTTTTTCACCTATATCTTCTTTTACACGAGTTCGCTAGCACTAAAATAAATAATTAGCTTTACGTATCAATGCTCTGATATCTAATGATGTATATTATTATAAGTATCAACATTCCTTATAGAAATTATGAAATTATTGTAAAATACATTAGAAGTCTAAGATAATTGTCAGTCCATTCTATGTATTAAATTAATAACCATGTAGTTCAAGCGGGGAAAGTAGCGGGCGGGCCGCTAGTAGAAAATTAAATTACATATTGGATAAATTTTACCTATCAATTCAAATTCAAAATATTCTTTATTCAAATAGACTATTATAAGCACTTTTGAATCGTCGAATGAACGTATAAACAAAAAGCTACCACCGGTTCGGAAGGCAGTTCCGCTGAGAAGAGCCGGCAAGAAACTCAACAGTTGCTCTTTTTAAAATCAATGGTACGATTCATTACATTCAGTAGACATTAATTCCATACATGTTTATCCTCTAAATATTCTTGAACAGTGTATGCATGGAATGCATGCGTTCCATATGATACTACGGCATTAACTCCACATTTTATGTATAGGCAATACTAGCCTTTCTTCAACTAAAGAGTCAAGCTTTTATATCATAAATAAAAACGCTCTCGATCAAGTCATTTTAAAAACCAAAAATCTAGATCAAAATCGGTTCATTGTTTTGGGAGCTACGATGTCAGGAACCAACATATAGATAAACGCGTCTAACTTACAACATCTATCTGTGTTTAGTGACATAAAAGGTTAGAGGGTCTGTATATGAGGAAGTGTCCGTAGTAACGCTTTAAAGTAAGGTGGCGCCACATTCGCATCAGGGTAACTTTTAAAAGAAGCTGCTAATATCAAATCAGTTTAGCTACGTGTTTTCTTTTCTTCTTTTAGATTCTTTAAGATTATATTTACTATGCAAGTAGTTCAAATTTTCAATAATTAACGGCATCAGTCGCCAATAATATAAATCTCTTTTAACTTTGCCTACTTCAATTCGTTTACAGTTGCTACATTTATACGATATACGTTGCACCATCGCCATTCTAGAAAGTTATTGAACACACCTGTTTCAATTTTCTTCCACATGAGATAATTCTTTTTAACTCTACCTCCATAGTTAAAAGATACAAACTTCGTTTATACATTTTAATACATAAAAAATTGAGCAAATGTTAATTATAGGCTGAGTGTACTCTTAACTGATAGAAAAGCTACTGAAAACAACGGTTTTTGAATAAGATCTGACAGCTATATAAAATAAGTAAAAAAATTAAAACTTCACGTGTCGATGCTATACATAGTTTATGAATTTCAGGTATGCTCCACTCTTCGGCTTTTATTTTGGGTTCTTATGTTTTATTTCAAAAAATTTAGAGTTTCTTTTTCACAACTTATAGCTACGATGCCGATATATAGATTGCGGGCTGCTGGAGCCCCACGACAAACTAAAGCTTAATTCCTAAAATCGTTAAAATTACTTTTAAAAAAACTAGGCATTTTGGAAAAAAAATTAGAGGTCTTCGTACATTGAACAAGGATACTTGCGAATTTCTAAAAGTATTTATTTGGTTTTGGACGAGTATACGTGCAAAACTAAGAATTTTCATTGTTCAAGAACATTTTGAATAAGTAGTCAAAATATCTCTGCTATTATAATTTTAACTCTATCGTCCGATTGCAAATTCAATAGTCTCTAGAACAATGTTCCCTTCGCACGTATATATAATAACTTTGATATAATAAATAATATATACACTACATTACGATGGTCTCAGATGTCTAAATATAATGAAAATTAGGTCAGCTTATTTATTAGGTTAGTTAAGTACAAAATTAATCAAGAGGATATGATTATTTAATTACTTAAGTAATGCAAGTAGGTTGATTTAAAATTAAAATCTGATACTTTGCATCTAAGAAAATTTAGTTATTCTTTGAAAAATAATGCAAAAATTAAGTATATTAAAATAACAAACATTTTCACAATTACCTTGAAATCTTTATT
>DWNA01001870.1:0-13193 GCA_018249835.1 Heliconius besckei
AAATTATCGTATATTTATTTATATTATGTGTAATGTAGAACAGATTGAAAAACACAACAAAACAAATATTTGTGTATATTAAAAAAAACTTACTGTTTTATAAAAAGTAGGCGCGTCAAAATAATCTTCAACTGTATCAACGGTAATGCAGAACGGCGCAGAGTCCACATTTCTGAAAGCTCTTAAGAAGATGATAGCCACCGTCGACGCGGCCGTTGCGATAATAATCACCATGGGATCATTCATGAAACACTCCAGTAAATTCCAAACTCCCCTGCAAGCTGCCACATTTACAACCGCTGCTACACAAGTATACAACCTTGTAAAGAACAGATATTTTTTAATTCCATATTCTGGTACCAATAGTTTGTTTAACGGTTCTTGTATGGCACATAGGATGAGGCCGACGATGATTCCAAACGCGGCAGTCCAAACCGCGCTTAGTAAAGGATCATTCGGATATATGTAAAGGTCCATAAGGGCCCATGTCGCCTTCCAGTAAATGATAATTAATGGTCCGGCTAAGAAGATAGTGAAGAAGACGTCAATTATCTCTAAGAAGGCCTCCAGCCTCTGCCCGCTCAACGGCTTAATCAAAATGTAGCTACTTCCAAGCATAGCTAGGGAAGTAAGCAGGACTTTTCTATAATTATCGTCTCAACAATTAATCGTGGAAACTTCGAGAAGAATTGCTCAATTTTTTTAATTTTCTCCTGTCAAGGGATCAGGTCCATCCCGTGTTGGAAGCGTGCACCAAATTTTGTTTTCGTCGTATTATATTCACGTACGAAATGATGAATGATATCCATATAATTACGTATATGTGAGAGCGTTTTTAAAAGCACATCACTTCTTAACTTTTTTTTTTTGCCAACGAAAAATATTTAAATGCAAAGAACAACAGTTCGTCGTTCGCCAAGTTCAAGTTGTCTTTCACCGAATAGTCCACTGCGTTTACTTGACACAGTATTTATAATGAAATACAACACTAAAAGGCTGATTGCTAAGAAACACTGATAGCTAATCTCCACCAAATCGTATATTTATGATTTATGAGTGCATAATTCACGGCTTCCTTGTGCATCTATCGCTGGCACTGCGAATTGTGTTGATATGAAAAAACGAGTATTAGATAATGATTGGTGATAATGATGTTGTTAGAATTTGATAATATTCTCGTTTGATAGATTATGTAGAAGGATATTTGGTATAGTGTTTTTTTATGTATACGCATCTTATACTTTTTAGGGCTAGACAATGTAGTTAAAGTCATTCTTTTCTTAGCTCTGGTGGAACAAGAGGAGTAAGGCATTATATAAGTGATTTGTAGATAAATGATGCAGGTGATAGATGAGGTAATTTCACCATATTTTTTTCCCATAGGACCTCGTAAATAGTAAAATTTCAGAATATGCTATACATATATAGCCGTTTACGAGACATTGATGCGGCCGTCGTGGCCTAGCGGCAGAAGGGTGTCACTGTAACGCGACGGTTGTGAGTTTGATTCTCAATCGAAGAAGAGATATATTTATTTACGTTTATATTTCCATTTCCTCGCTCTGTGTCGAGGCCGCGCTTCCGCGCGCCTCGACACCAGTTGAGTTTTGCCACTCAACACGCAATTCGGCAGAAAGTGGGGAACGGAGAGTCTTAACACTAGGTTTCCTCTGCCTATCCTGCTGTGTGCGGGATATTGAATACAAATATATAATTCTATTTTAATCTGTATTGCATAAGTAAATAGATACATAATGTACATTTATTATGCAAGTCATAAAAACTTTGCTCTCGTAGCTGCAGGCGTCAACATTTTCATAATATCGTTTCAGAGGTATATGCATACGTTAGCGACAAAATGTTATTAATGTAGCTTGTAATAAATTTGCAGCCTGTGTAGACCTTTTTTTTCATCAGCAGTATCCTGCATACAGCAGGTTAGGCCTAGTGTTAAGACACTTTGTTCCCTATTTTCCGCCGAATTCTGGAGGCATTGCGTATTAAGTGGCGGAACTCAACGCTTTGCCTCGAAATCAGAGCGAACAAATGAGAATATAAATTTAAATAAATATTTAATTTCTTCGAGTGGGATTCGCAAACACAATAAAACTAAATTTTAAAAGCCAATATTTTAATAAGTTCGAAGTAATGAAAACTGAAAAATAATAATTAGATAATATTTTACTTATACGCCTGTTTACTATTTAAATTTAAAGAAATAAATATTTTAAATTTTAAAATATGAGTGTTATTCATTAATGTATTAAATAATTTTGTAAGCTTTTGTCCGGTGATTTTGGTAATACTTAGTATTTCGGTAATACTTAGTATTAATAGTTATTTTGTCTTGGCTGATAAACATAAACAATATAGTTAACGAATATATAACCTTCATAGTTTAAATTTCGTTTAAATAAGTTCAAATTTCGGTCACGTTTATAAAATAAGGATATATTTCAGTCAGGATTTTAAAAAATGTTAAGTAAAATTCCTTTCCGCCTATTTTTGCCCACTTCGGACTGTAGTATAGTAAAAGGAGGTAAATATAAGATTTTTCTAAATTAATAATTTTTTTCTATATGATCTACTGATATATTAAAAAATTGTTAATAGTTTTTCTAGTTATCCATATATTTTTATATATTTTATTTCAATTCACTATTGTGTTAACTTTTGTTAACTTAAACCATTTCAGGGATTAACCGGGATATTTCATCAAAAATGAATATTGAAATTGATTATTAATTTTATGAAATCTTTTTAAACTAAGATGCAAATTCGTATCTCTTGGATATCAAATATGAAGGCGACACACAGCAAATGAGGAAAAAAGCTATACTAAATTAAAATTTGGTTAAGCATTTGCTTACCAAATGAAATATTCTTAAATATTACTTTACTGAAATATTCTTAACCATTAGGTAGAATATTTCAGTAAAATCATCGAATGGATAAGTGTAAGGTTATGATGTGAAGCTATGAGCGTTGTGTTACTGATAAAAAATAAGAAAATTACTAAATAAACTCAGTCTCGGGCTTTTTAAAGAAATATTTAAAATCCATTTTGATGGATCTATAGAGATTCATATTGTTAGAGCACCACGACACTTTTGATAGCACACATTTTGACACACTTTAAAACTGTTTATATTTGCTTATTATAATAATTATAAACGATTATAGTTTATTATATATAATTATGATTATAGCTGAACACTTCCACTAGCAAGCCAAGTGAACGACAAACTAAAATGCAAGTGAGTGGAGTTCTAATAATATAACAAATACATAACACTGTTATCAGAATAAGTAATAAATCTCTATAAATAATACTCTCACTTTAGTTTACTCAAAAAATTGTGGTAAAATTTACTTAACGTGACGTTGTACGTAAACAGTTATTAAGTGATTTCTTGTTATCTTTAGATATCTCTCGTATTTTGCGGCGTAGGCAGAGATGTTCGCTTTTCACCCATTTTGAGACATTACAGTGTTGGAATCCACCGTTATCGCAATTAAATATCTATTACTAACGGGACCCATTTTGCTCAAAATAAATCTGAAACTTTTAAATATTTTCTTTTCCTTAATAGGATTGGAATTATATTAGGGAAATAAAAATATTTAATTGAGCTTAATCATTCGTTAGCCAATTAAATTTTCACAAGTAGCTTTGTAAAATTTAAATAGTCAGGGCGACTTAATCCTAATAAACTATTGTGCTTGTTTTTAATTTTTATGCAGTCGGCTTTTTTCTTTTTTTTTTCTTTAAGAGACCTATGTCTTCACGAACAAGAGAATGGATTATTACAATTATTGTTAAGTCGATATTTTGAATAGAGGGCGTCGTCGCGTAGTGGGAAGGCATCTGATTGTCAACGCAACGGTTGTGAGTTCCAGCTCTCTCTGGAGAATAATTAAAACGCTGCGTTCAATTTCGCCACTCAACACGCCATGTCTCCTTATATTGGGCGAAAAGTGAGGAACGGAGAGTCTCAACATTAGGCTATCATGCCATGCGGAGAAAATCGTAAAGCTGCTTTCACTTTTTAATTATTAAGTAAAACGTGCAATTAAAATTCGTGGATGGTTTCTTACACAAAAGTGCTTACTTATACGATTTTTAATTTTAGCTATAGTAGTAAAAATGCAGCAAATAATAAAATGTCACTTTTAATTTTTACGCTAAATGATGGAAACACCTCTACAGTATTTTTGAAGTAACGATATTTCAATCGGCTTAAGGTACGTAAGGATATTTCAATAGTTTGATGGTAAGCTACTTAATATTTATATGTATCTTTATAATTGCAAAAATATGATAATAGCTTTAAAATTAATCTAAAATGTTTTTCATTTCCCTGCTTTTGCAAAAGAGCAACTGTGCAACGCTCTTCGCCTAGGTACTATTGTCTACGTAGATTGAAAAATATTTACAATTATGGTTTTTTAGAAAATGTATAAAAAAAATATAGTAGCAGGAAATTTGAATTTCGCTCTCGCCGCACTAAAATCACTGCTCACTAAGAACTAAACTAAGAACTGAAGTCGTAATCTTAATTTCAGCTGAATCGGAAGTTGGCTAATGGGTTAAATTGAGCTTGCAAGATTTCACATACAACTAACTCACTAGCACAGCGAGTTATAAAAACCTTATAAAAAGGGACTTTTCCGCAAAGTACGCGGAGGGAACCTAATGTTAAGACAGTCCGTTTTGCTTAATTTTAGAAAATAGACGCTAGATATATTTAATAAATAAAAAATAAATATGAAGTCATAAAATTGTAAAGTACCTACTTTGCACGGGATAAAAGGTCAAGAGATTTAAAAAGTTAATATGATTAGAAAACTTATATGTGAAAAGTGAAAGACAACGTGTCTCGTGTCACAAGTCTTTCTATTATTATAACAATCAATGGAATAATTTATGCTAATGCATATATTGAAATGCGGCGTTAAGTACCGCCACTTAATATGCATTATCTTGAAACTTTGGTGAAATTGTTTATGTACATACAAATATATTAGTTTTTTTATAGCTTCACGCTGTATCCCACACTTAGTAGTGTAGGCAGAGGGAACCTGAACCTTGTGAGTGTTTTGACTCATGTATTAGTTTTGTTTTGGCTTATAAGAGGGGAAACTTTACTCACCGTTCTAAACATGGTGGGCACGTCAAAGTAGCCCTGAGGAGAATCGACAGCGACAGCGAAGGGCGCGGCACATATATTCCTCAGTGTTCTCAGAGCAGCCAGCGACAACGTGGCCGCCACCGTCGTAGCCAGAAGCGTCCTAGCACTATCTCCCGTACACTCGTTCAAGAGGTTCCAGACACCTCTCCAAGCGCCGACGCAGGCCATGCCCGCTACACACGTGTAGAAACGCGACAAAACATAATATACAATCTTCCCCCTATCCAGTTTCAAATATTTGGTCAATTGTGTTTGAACCACGCAGAAGACGAGATCACAGCACAGACCGAATGTTGCGCACGCGGCCGCGCTGGCCACCGGGTCGCTTAGCACGTACAGGTCCATCAGGGACCATGTCGACTTCCAATACGTGACCACAGCCGGTGCTACCACGAAACTCGCGAAAACGACGTCGGCGAATTCTAGGAGAGCTGGATTCGTACCGCTCGTGAGAGTGCCGGTCAGGCCGGCGGTACTTCCACGCATGTTGATGCGAGCGCACTGAGCCACGGGTTCAGTACGACTACAGATTATTCGTATATAATTGTATTATCATCGCGTCCTCTGACGTAATGTTTGGGTACCGCACTCCCTCTCGACTTTGGTTCGCTTTCTTCGGTTTATCTGTGTGGCACTTAAAGTCTTTGCGACGTGTTGTTGTCATTATCGGTCAAGTTGGTTATGTTTTCCCGAAATTGGGGAAAATATTGGCAATTATCTATTTTGTGCTAATTTTGTTTCTTCGTGAATTACATTTACGGTAAATGTGTTGGAATTTAAAATTTTGAGAGACTGGGCGGTTTCATGCTGAAGCTTTTGAGAAAATAACACTGTAAGGAAAAACAGAGCGTATTCACAACGCTATTGTAGTCTTAGCTTTTCATTTATTTTTCTCACCTGTCTCAAGCATCTTATGCCAAGTGTTATTAAACTAGAAACAAGGTCACACTGTTTCTAATTTTTTTTACACAAACAATGATAATATTTACTGAGCGGCGAAACTCAACGCTGCAATAAGTTGAATGAAACCTAATTACTATTCCGTGATATATGTTTGCAACAAACCGGCTTTTTCTTCTTCGTGTCAATGTTTGGAAAATTCAGATCATATTTTGCCAGTATTTAGCAACGTTGACTGCGGTATCGGTTAAACCGGCTAACAATATACTTTAAGAAATAATAAAGCCATATCAAAAATACGAATACAAATATTTACACTGAAATGGGACTGAACCCACGAACCTTGTGACGAAGTTTACTTAATATTTAAAAGTATTTGCAGATATTTAAAACTTCTATAAAGATAGAGACGAATCTTTTCGAGAAGAATCGACGAGCCCAAATATATCTAAATTTGAGCGTGATGGTTAATTTCAAGACTTTTGACGGTCCCTACTGGACCTCCAACGATCTCTACAACCTCTAATCTAATCTATCTAATTTGGGAATTTTCTTACCTATCTGAGAAATGTTATATGGTTATAACTATAAATATAGTCATAACCATATAACATTTCTAACGCAAGAAACGCACGTATTTACGTGCGTTTCTTCAATCATCATCTTATGTAAATCACTGTGAGAGTTTTTTGCAGTCAAAAAATATTGGTATATTGGAATTATTTTTTTTCCTAGATGTTTAGAGAAGAAAAGATATATTTTTTAATTGTATTTTTATTTTTCATTTTTTAACTTCACGCTGTAACCCGCACTAAGAAAGCACACAGAAGGGTAGGAAGTAGAAGGGGACTAGTGTTAGAACACTCCGTTCCACATTTTCCGCCGAACTCTGGAGGCATTGCCTGTTGCGTGGGGAGAGCGCTATGTGGGGATTGAGGTTTTATTTCAAAAAATATGTAAATTGTGCATCCATTATTTAATACATATGAAAAGTCACTTTATTATGTATTAAATTAAGGTTGTAATTTGAATAACACGGGTAATTATAAGTTTATGTAATTATAACTAGGTTTCAATGTAATAATAAGTAAGAAATAATAAATTTCGAATTAAAAGTGATAAGTCCAATAATTTTGTGTATTTAATTTAAAAACTTGCTCTACATATAATTAAAAAAATATTTTGATATCTGTGATGATATCTGTATTGTTTATCCCTAGTTTATATTTATAGTACCCTACTATGTATAGGCAGAGGGTGCCTAGTGTAAAGGCAGTCCGTCCTATCCTACTTTCCGCAGAATTTTCGAAGTATGCTTGTTGAGTGGGGAAGTCAACGACGCGGTTGTTACCAGGGCAAAAAAATAATATATTAATGAATAATAACTTATTCTCCGGTAATCGAACCCACAATTCGCCCACAACTCAATGCCAAACCTTGTCTTCTAACGGAAATCCAGAGCGACGAAATGAAAATATCAAATAATCCATCCTCCCAGTAGGAATCAAACCCACAACCGTCGCATTTACACACTGCGCCATGACGACAAGAATGTGAATATACGACCACGAGAGATCTTAAATGAAATCTGCATTTTGTTGTTAAGGTATATACACTGAAAATATTTCCTTCGTGTATATATAAGTGCTATATATAGACTTTTCTTACAAACATTTCTCTAGAAGTTATTTAAAGGGACGACCATTTTGTAATATTTTCCCCAAATAGCTTAAATATTTTTTGTTAATACATTTTTTCTTCAGCTTGTGACGTAAGAATGGTCATTGTTTCATGTTATATACATTCATTTTTAAGTATATACTTTAAAATATTTAAATAAATAAAACTTTATATAAATTATTAAAAGCGTGTGACGTAAAATAGTTAAAGACAAAAACAATTAAGATAGGCTGCAAAGATACCCCGCACAAGGCATTACATTGTACTAATCCAACCGTAATAATGTGGGTATATGTATATGTACATATGTATCAAGTTGACAAACAGCCTTTAATATATTATATTTTATTATATTTTGGTTATCAACTACTTAGTATTTTTTTTTAGTTTTTTTCCGATAAATAGGTAGAGAGAACCTAGTGTCAATACTCTCCGTGCGTAACTCTGCGTGTGGTTTGGCGGAACTCAACACTGCGTCTAGCCAGACTTATGTAATTTTACCCCAAGTAGGGTTTGAACTCACAACCACCATGTTTACAATCAGACGTTGTTCGCTAACATTAATTTGTGCTTGCATGAAATCAATTTTAACGATTTTTACCAAATTAACGCTAATAAATGCCACTAAAAGAGCTGAAAGTATAAATTGAGTAACTGTATTTTGTCAAGCATTTTACATAGTATCGTTTTTAGGGTAGACTGGGGTCAGACAGCCCCCAGTTATACTGTATTTTTAATAATTAATTAATCTATTATATATTACTTAATTAATTAATTACAATATAATACGTCTAGAATATCTATATTTTAAAATTCCTGGAGTTGAATTCATAATCTCCGCGCGCTCTTTGCAACTAAATTACAATAGCGGAATGTTATTTATATAGTAAAATATACAAGTAATAAACAAAGTCAACGGACTTACATACATTAGCAGTGGAAAGATACCTGAAATATTATAATCTCCAACTTTTATGATTATAAATATGTATTTGTTTAATTATAATATCATTGTTTTTCTCGACGTACGACTCGTTTGTATCGGTTAGACTCCATTTCCTTTATTTATTTCATTTGTTTGCTGGCACTTGTTGCTAGACGATAATAATATTTGTTGTGATTAAACGCTCTCGCGTGAGTTTGTGACATTAAAGGGCGAAATGCCTGTCGGTGATCAGTCTAGGTTCGAATTTCAATCTGACGAATGCTTATATAAGAGAATATTTTTTTTACCTCGTTTATATAGACAAATCGCGGAGATGGGTTCTGCACAAGTCCGTAAATAAACAACGTAGCAATTTGTTATTAGGTTCCCTAAGTACCATATATCTAAATCCTAAAACAATGACTTGGTACTAAGTTTTTTCTAATCAAATAACAGTACAGAAACGAGCTCACTTCTTATTATTATATCGATGTCCACTGCCGAACGTATTAGATTGTATAATTTAAGTCTGCAAAGTTAAATGTTTTAGAGTGTGGGAGTGTATTAGAAAATAAATCTAGTACTAATATTACTAAAAATAGTATATATATACATATATATGGACAAAAAATTATATTATCTCTATATATAATAAAAGAATAGAAAAGTTACATGAAAGGAGTGGTAGTTAATTTAAATTTTCACATATATTTTCACACATTATAGGTGATCGTTTTGAAATATTACATTAAACAAAAGGCCTACTATGTTGTTGTATTTGCCAATTATGTTCAAATATTACAAATTCTCAAATATCTGCCAAACCACTGAAAATCGACTAACTTACGAGTATATGGGGGTGAAATGGATACGTACGGAGATCCTCTCGATGGCGTTACACTCTGTATATTATTTGTAAGTAGGTATCTATAAACATATATATAGGTACATAAACTGTGACTGAATCGCTAAAGATCTTCATAATTTATATAATTTAAGAATTAAATTGGTTGACCCTCGCTCTAATATACGTAATGTGTAATGGTACAAGTAAAATTATGTTCCCGCTTCCTTTTCTCTGTATTCATTACTTCACCTTGCCCTGTGTTTTATACTATACACTTTGAAGTATATAAAATTTGGTAAAAAAAATAAGAATAATTGAATTGATAGCATAGGCTTGTCTTTGGGAAAATTTAGATTTTTTTTACGATTTTCGATACATTATACGCTTGTGAAAGTGAATTTTGATTAAATGTGCAAAGAGTCTCTTGGTAACGTAGTGAAATATCTTTGTCTCTCTGCTTACTTATACAAAATATAGCTGTATTTAGTTGGCATTTTTGCAGTACTTACCTTACTCGAAGTTTTTGTGACGCAGTGCAACAGCGTATGACTGTAACAGTGACGGTTGTGGGTTCAATTCTCAATCAAAGGAATTAATTAAGTTCTTTTCTTTGCTCTGGTACAACACACAATGTTTGGAATAATCAACTGAAAGTGGAGAACGTAGTGTATTAGCACTAGGTCCCCCTGCCAATCATATAGCACATATGCGAAATACTGCGTGAAGTAAAAAGAATAACTTACTTTCCGTTGAAATCTAGTTGTAAATATATAAGTGGGTTCCTTTCCATCAGTGACTAGGAAGTACGGCGACGCTAGCAAGTTGCGCGACGATCTTATGAATGTAATCATTACGTAGAAAATTGATGTAAAGACTGCATACAGCGTAGCCCTGAAAAACATTTAAATCGTTAGCTTATTAATATGACATTATTATTAATATTTAGTTGTATTTAATGCGTCTCTCCATCTTCATCTTATTGGTATTAATTCTTGTAAAGTATCAAAATACACTTAAGAATATTTTATATTTTAAATCTTTTTTTATCTAACCTTTTTTATCTAACAATAAATAGGTACCTGTTAAAATGATTATGATCACCAGGAGCAATCGTTGCAATCAAAGTGTCCAATAGCCCCCAACCTCCCCTCCAATGCATTATGTTTGCAAGGGTAAATATATAAGTATAAATTCTAGAAACAACTCTCTCTCGAAGCCATCTCCCTGCTCGGGCATCTTCTCCCCAAGCGTTTATAGATCGTGATAGTAAAAGAGATCTGAAAATTTAAAAAACAAATACTTTAGCAGTAATATTCAAATACTACAATTCTTGTTTAATTGTATTACTTAAAAGTAAATATCATTATTATCTGCAAGTGCTGCTATTGTAGAAAGTTTCCTGCATTGAAATTTATAACTAATGTAATTTAAATGAGGAAAATCAGCTTCACGCTAAATCATGCATACAGCACGGTAGGCAGAGGGAACCGAATGTTAAGACACTCTGTTCTCCACTTTTCGCCAAAATCTGGAGGTATTGTGCTTTGAATAGAGTGAAGAAATGAAAATATTAAATATTTTTCTATTGTACTGTATTTTACTATTGTACTGTTGTATTTTACTAAAACAAATGCATTAGATGCAGTAAAATTAACAAAATATAAGTTTTACCTGACTAAAGCAAAACATGAGTGTATCACGATGCCCAGAATAAATATCTGCGCGTGAGGAAAGACATGAGAGTGCATGTCCATTATACCCCAGGTTCCTCGCCACACACTGACTACTTGTGGTGCTATGATGAACGCTGTAATGACTGCATCTCCTGAAATGACAAAATAACCTATAGAATTATACGTATTATATAAATAATACGTATTGTTAGGGTTCCGTGCTTCTTAAAGAAAAAGCAAGTAAGTAACTCTTCTAAGATCACTGTGTTGTCCGTCCGTCTGTTCATCTGTCTGTTTGTCTTAAAAAGGGCAAAATTTCGTATAAAGCCGCTAGTTCAAGTGAGGTATCAAATGAAAGGGCTCTAGCTTAAGCTAAATTAAATAAAAAAAATAAAAAAAAGTAAATTTCAGAAAAAGCTCAAGAACTCCAATTTTTGTACGGAACTCTCATTGGGCTATCAGTGGGCATGACATAGTGTGAAATAGAAAAATATGCATTTATTATATTCCTTGTAACATAAATGTATTCTACGGCCTCGGCTTGGTTAATGGTGTAAACCAATATAACTACAGTACGGTCGACATGGGTTGGCCGCTTTGAAGTTAGCTGTAGAGAGCTGCGCAGATTAGATTTTAGTTTCATGCTGTATCAGAGAGAACCTAGGGACATAAGACACTCCGTCCCCATTAAGACACTTCCGTTCACCATTTTCCGTTGAATTGGTGATTCATTGTGTGATGAGTGGCGGAACTCAACTTAACAACTCGCGTTTGCTTATTTAGCAGATTGAGAAAATGAAAATATTTAAATATTTAATTTGCTCAAGTAGTCGAACCCACAACCTGTCATCTTTACAGTCGCACGCTTACGTACTTATGTGTAAAACCTGGCAATCGTTTGACGTTTATGAACACAGGTATGAGAGTCAAGCTCACGTATATACAGTCGTGTGCATAATATTCGATATGGAGAGTTCGGCGCTATTTGTGTCGTATGTACAAACATGTGCGGTAAAAGACACTTAGCGTCGCGTCTTATTGTACTTTAGTATTATCACATATACTCGTACGCATTGCATCTACCTCTCATAGTACTTAATAAAATAAAAAAATACCTGCTCCATAACCCAATTCTTCGTTGTCACATTCAATAGGTTCCTCAGTATCATCTGCGTCATCGTTATCTTCAGCGTCATCGTTAGAAGACTTTTCTTTTTTCGGTGCTCTTTGTGGTAATAGATTATCAGTAACATTCGGTGGCATCTGTCAATTCAATTGTAATTATAAAAACAATAAAAAGCAACAAAATCTAACTTAAAAAACTGAATCCATATGAAAATATATAACAAAACGATTAAATAACTAATATAGCCAATTGCTATTAGCAATGGTTATGTAATTCAATTTTTAATTATAAAAAATCATTTTCCGAAGTAGATTTTATAACTTCTAAGTTTTTCAGTAGGTGATAACGATATTAGTGTTAAAATGTTTTCAATAATATTGTTTTTTTTACTTCTTCTCCACATATTTTCGTACAGCAGAATAACCAGCTGGCTATTCTGGGAACATAGTGTTCTCAGGTGGGAACCTAGTGTTAGGACACTTTGTCCATTACTGAGTGACGCAATTGAATGCCACGCTTTGTGTATCAGAGTGGGGAAACGAAAATAATTTAAATGTCCCTAGAGGATGACGATCAAATCCATAACTATGGAGTATATCATCAGACACTGTCCAATTGCTCTACAAACTGTCTCAGATAGTTCCTAGTGAAAAACACTACTGACTGACAATTTAAAATAATTTATTTGAATAAAAATATCATTTTTATTTCAATTTTTTTTTTTTTTTTTTTTATTTATTTATTTATAACAAAGTACATTAAAATTAATTATTCTTCGCGGTCTTAAGCCCGATTTGGCTTGTGTGACCACTGCACATTCCTAAGTACATTAAGTTATAGAAAACATAAA
>DWNA01001871.1:0-13189 GCA_018249835.1 Heliconius besckei
CTTTTACTTCTTTTGTTTGTTCATTTCGGTTACTCAGATATTTTTTCTAATAATAAATCTCCACTTATTATTATTTTTTTACTTATTTTAATTATTTAGGCTTATATTTTCGCGGGCGTAGCCGCGTTCGGGCCCACTAGTTACTTTATATATCATTACGTTCTTCAGTAAAACATACGACATATAACTGCACTACAATAACAGAGGGAACCTAACGTTCACTCCGTCCTATGCTTTCCACCCAAAGTAAAATCACAACTTAGCACCGCTTATTACAAAGAATAAAAGAAAATAATTCATTTCTTCTGGAAGAAATCCGAAAAAAGCTATGTGACCGTAAAAAAATTTTTTACAAATATTTTAAAACTTAAAAAAAAGGGCTGTCGTATGCGGTAGGTGCAAGTATTACAGTGAAGATAAAATATATATGCAATAGAGGGTTTACAGCGCAGCGGGCAGTTTCACTCAACTGCGTGTGTGCAATAAAAATTTCATTACGTTCAATTTGCACTTAAATTCATTTTATATGAGGGCGTGATTTTATTTTTACAGTTTTATTAACAAAATATTAATATTTATTATGTATGTACAATCATATTTCTTTAAATTTTTCATTTTACTTACTGAGACCGGCTGGAGAAGCGACAGTTTATGGGTTCAATTCCTACCTGAGAAAATTAAAATAGATATAATTTAATTCTTCGCTCTCGTATACCTCGGTGTAAAGATGCCCAAAATACATCTATTTGCTATTAAAATTTAAACGCTTAGTAAGAGCATGGAATTTTTGACAAAAATGTTTTTTTTTTCAGTTTCACGCCGTATCCCGCATGTAACAGAGTAGGCCGAGGGAGCCTGGTGTTAGGACACTCCGCTTTCCATTTTCTGTGGAAAAAGGTAGGTAATACATAAATATATATGTAAATTTAATCTACGTGTATGTATGTAAAGAAATCGATGGCTCATCAAATGGGGTAACATTGTGAATTGTAAGTTATGATAATGCAATCTAACGCTACAAAATTTCATGATATTGTCGGGATCGACTAAGCCGCCATTCAACAAATCGTCGGTTACTTAAAAAGGATCCCGCAACGTCTCATTTTATCACGAGATATTTTTATATGAATATTTCTCAAAGAAATATAAAATTAAAATATTTTTCTGACATTCTAAATAGATTTTTTCAATATTTTTAAAGTAGTTATTCTACAGTTATGTGGAATTTCGGAAAGTGGCGCGTTAGTTAAATCCCGCTAAGTTTCCAAGAGGCACAGGTTTAAGTCCCGTTACGTTAATTTTTTTGTACGTTTTCTAAAAATGTTTTCTAATTATATTTATTTATACATATATAAATTAAAGATCTGTCTCTTTTTTAGCTTTACCTAAGTATAAAAGCAAACAGATTTTAAAAATATCAGCATAATTTTTATAAATGATCCAAATGATCATGAGAATGCACTAAAAAAAAATAAAGATAATTTAAGAATCAATAAACGATTCAACAAAAAGTCTTAAAATATATAAAAGAATTTAATCCTAAATTTGAATCTCAGAATAACATAGCACCATAAAAATGATGCCCATTTGTCACACCAACAGTTTCATCAGCAAAATTGCCACTAAAATGGAGACGAACGCACCAGACTGGAAATTTATTATTAGGTAATCGATTTTACCTCCTCTGGCATTATTGTCGCGAAACAGGATGACCAGCCACCATTCAAAGAGCAAAGTTATTACAACGATACGTTTCTCCGAATATATTACGGGACATTTCAAGAAAATATTGTATCTTGTCAACCTTTATTCCTGTACTCGTGTGAGATGCTCTGGCTGTCTGTTGTGACGCTGGTTTGCAGGTGACATTTTTCCGATCTTATAAAGTGGTTATTGAGCTTATATATGTATTTATAGCATAATCTTTAGACTTGGTTCCGTATATTTTATTATGATTATTTTATTTTATTATATAACATTTTGAATCTAAATACTGGTTAAATGCGAGCAGAAATGCGCACATCGAAGATTCCGTACTAATTTCTGGATTCTCGGTGATCAGGAATTGTAATGTGTGCATATGCCCTATGCACTCATTTTGTATGTAAAGGTCTTTGTAACGATTTTTTTAAATAAAATACTTGAAAAATTTTAATTCTCGGATTTTTCCTTTATTTTATTTGTCACATTTCGTAACTATAAATCCACAGGAAGCATCCTATAGGTTTTGATTTTCACACTGAGCTCTTATGTATTCACTAAACATAAATTAATTACGAACTACCCACAAACGAACAACTTGAAATAAAAATCTCAAATAAATATTTGTTCTTTCACATAATAATGGTAAAGAACACGCCGTTCTTCCCATTTCTATACCACATACTGCCAAAGTATTTCCCCTGTCTTATTAATCACGTCAACACCCTGTATACAACGGGCGAACAACAAGCATTGTTAGCACCAAACTGAGCAGTTCAGTGAAAGCAGGACGATGTAAACACCGTCACACAATACCACCATAAAGTATAATGATGGCTGGAAGTGATAAAGGAAGTTAAATTGTCTTCGTCATACGCCATTGAACTAATGCTATTGGTTGGGATGGGGACCCGAAAGCTATTTTAACAAATTATATTGATAAGTTGCATATGATAAGTCGCGTGGCGCTGGGGCACAAGCGTGTGAGGTTAACGACGGTTGTGGGTTCCATTCCCACTGGCTGGAATGTATTATTATTTCATTTTTATTAATATTTTCATTTCTTCACTCTAGTACCATGACTAAGCGCGGCGTTTAGATCCACTCAACACGCAATGCTTCAAAGATTTGATGGAATTGGGGAATGTTTAACATTAGGTTCCTTCTGCCTACCTTGCTATATTCTCCATATACAGCGTGAATCATAAAAACACATGATAACTATTTTAACTGAATTATTCTTTTTTTAAATATTTTCTATAATGTGTAAGGATAAGTTTTAATATATTTAAGTTTTTCTGATGAGGTACTTATGTCATTCTCACCAAAAAATCTAAATATACAAACTTAATCCTTCCAGTTTCTTTCTGTCGAAGCGTCTTCGTCGCCTTGATAATAGATGGTACGCAATAATTCATCGTTTGTGTCGGGTCCCACGCTCATATATGGATGGACTGACCAAAACTTATCAATATTGCATGTTATAATAGCATCGTTTCATATATAAATATATTTTATATTGATAATACGTAGTGTTAACGCTTTATCTTATATAGCAGTATGGCAGAGAGAACTTTGTGTCAATACTCTCCTTTCTCCGTTTTCTGCACAAAATTAACGCTGACTTTCCAGAGTGGGTTATTGATTCCTGAGTCGGATAAAAAGTTATTTATTCCTATAGGACTTGTTGCCTGGTATGGATGTGTCTAACTGTATATGTTGTGTTATGGTTGTAGATTTGATCTCCACTCGGCTACATCATTATATTTGAATTAATTTTATTTCTAAAAATTAAAGCTTATAGCTATTTTAACAAAATATGAATTAAATAAGTTGTTATTATTATTTTTTATAAAATAAGCGTGCACAATATTCACTAGAATTCTTTTTTACATGTAACATTCCGAAACTGCAAAAAATATAATTTCACATCGGCCGTTAGTAGTTATAAAAACGTACTGAATTTTTGTACAAGTTTACATTTTAAAATTGGATTGGCTGCAATGCAACTTACTCATGCTCGAAAGATATAAAATACCAATATAGTAATTATTTTTTGGGGATGCGTCTATTTTTATTTATATGCCAGTTGCAGCCCGCAACTTCTGACTACGTAGATGCGCATGTACAAACAGACAAACACACAACAGATGCTATAATAGTTAAAAGTAACTTTTAACTCTATTAGGTTTTTCCTTTAGATTTTTTTAATTATTGGTGGTTCAGGACCTGTAGTGATAGAGTAATGGGATACTGTTAGAGTCCAAGAACCCACAATCTGTTGTTTAGTGTTCTTTAAGTGCAGGGTGCACTCCAGACTTCACCTGAGTCACTTACTCCAACTTTAGTAGGCTCTTGTTAAAGAGTTTCAATGAGTACTGTCCGTTCTGGTAGAAGATGTTCCGCAGTGTTCAGTCACTTCTCTCGAAACTCAATATTTTGGGATTTTTCTGCCCTTCCGTGTGGCATAGACACGCACGACATAGCGTTAAGATAAAAAAAATATTAAATAAACTTTTATTATATTTAAATGAAAATAAATAAATAATCAAATAGTAGCTAAGAGCTTGCTAATATTTTATATAGATACATAAATATATCACAGGTACATTCAATGCAATTGGTATATTAAAAAAAGAGTTTCAACAAAAAAGGTTACAATACTGCAAGCTTTTCAAGCTACGCTCGAATGGAACCCGATGCAGCTATAAATAAATTGACTCCCGTTACAGTCCACTGTTGCGTAAAAACAATCCTTGCTAAAATGTCTAATTTAAATTGTCCAGATAGACATCTCTGATATGTTTGCGATCTACAAATGTCAACTATTTAGTTCTATTTGAAGTATTTGTTGTCCACTGGATGTGATGCTATGTAACGTATCTGCGAGCCTCGTATAGCTTAGTGGTTAGAGTTCTTGTTTAAGATTTAAGTATTATGTTATACTTTTTACCAATTTATTTCACAATACAGTCTGATTACACGCTGTTAAGTTCCACAATTCAATACGCAATGCCTTGAGTGGTGGAAAACGGGGAACGGAGTGTCTCAACACTAGGTCCTTTTTGTATATATTTTTTATTTACGCGTAAAAAATTATATTACGATAGAAAAACAAAGTATATTAATTTAGTTCCTGCTGTCCTATGTGTAGTTACTTTTACGTACTGCACTTAACTCTGGATGCCTTGGGACTCTCGACATGCATTAAAAATGCACGTCGCATTAGGGCTCCGATGGCACACCGTCCGCGCCCTAGCGCAGATGCGGGCTGTCACATCTGCTCGATATAATAAGAAATTGATACAATATGAAATAAGAAATGTAAGTTAAATTATGGAATTGTGTATAAGTAATAGAACTTTGTATTCTAGTTATTTTAGCTTCACGCTGTATCCCGCAAATAGCAGGGTAGACAGAGGGAACCTAGTGTTAAGACACGGCATTCCTCACTTTTCGATGAATTTTTCGAGCTTTTGCCTTGGTGCGAGAGGGA
The DNA here is from genome assembly GCA_018249835.1 of Heliconius besckei. Taxonomy (NCBI): domain Eukaryota; kingdom Metazoa; phylum Arthropoda; class Insecta; order Lepidoptera; family Nymphalidae; genus Heliconius; species Heliconius besckei. Next base: position 5,198 of record DWNA01001871.1, read on the forward strand.
AGAAACGAAAATATTAATAAATAACTAGAATTCTAGAAATATATATATACAAGATATAACACGATCTATGGATCAACGGATCAATACAAAAGGCAATAGATAAGGTTTTTTTCGCTTATTTTCTCTTCAAAACAATTTCCTTTCTCCTTCAATGAAAATTATAGGCGGTGAAAATGGGAAAGGTTATTGTGAGGTATTTTACTTTTTAGTTTTTTCCACCATGTTTTCGCCACTATGAGGCCAAGCTTCCAATTTGCTTAAATCCAATGAAAGAGTAAGCCGAAATTATTTGGCAGTGGCTGGGAACATTTTTGTTTTTGCAAGTTGGTTAAAAAAGTTTTCCGTAATTTTTATAGAGTAAAGGAATAATCGAGCCAGTTGTAGCGTCTGTGACAGTGGCAATTGGCTGTGGGTTTGATACTCCAGGAATTAAATATTTATTTGAATTAATATTTTCATTTCTTCGCTCTGGTGTCGTTGAGTTCCGCCACTCAACACGCAATGCCTTCAGAATTCAGCGGACAAGCGGAGTGTCTTAACACTAGGTTTCCTCTGCCTACCCTTCTCTGTACGGGATACAGTGTAAAGCTAATTTTTTAAAAGGAATTATTCTCTTAGGTACGTTTGTGTATTTCATACATTTGTATTTATATAAGTATTTCTGAGAAAACTCTAAAAATATATTTCACTCATTGAAATAATTTAAGCTCTGGATCATTGAGAAACAAATTTAGACTTATACGGTGCGCTAATGTAGAGAATACTTTATTAGATCAGCTACGATGCTGATGCACGTAAATCTGCAGGCAAAGTTTAATGAGTTAATATAATACTCAATTTATTTTTGCATAAAATACTCCTATAAGCTACTTTTAATATAGATTTGGTTATGAATTGCATGTTTTCTTTGTTTTTAACAAGTTTTATAGTATTCATAAAAATATATAATTAATATCTTTAAGTGTAAAAATAATTTATTACTAAGTACATCACGAATGGCTTGCCTTGGTAATTTTTTCGCCATAACTTTCTGGAAATGTGGTAAATCACAGCGAGGGGGACCTGCGGTCTTTAGATACTGAAAATTTAAAACCTTTGAATAAAAACTCAAATAGAAGGTCCAATTTCTAAATATAATACTTCTTTTTTAAAATTTATTCTGTTGTGAAATGATAGAATCGCATATATATGTAAATTGTATTAATAATATATATAAATAATAGAATAAATAATAAAAAAAAATATTCAAAACAAATATAATGATAACATTTCTAGTGTTTACTCAATGACCGTCTGAGATAAGCCAGCTCTACATAATCGAGACTTTAAAAGAAATGGCATTCATTAAACGTTTCCGTATCTTTGAATTTGGATTCTGAATGAACCTTAATGTAATCAGATCTATGAAAGATCTTCTTTGTAATAGTTTTACTTAACAAGTATTTTACATCACCCAATAATAAAAAATAAAAAATCTGTCTGTTTTCTAGTATCTGTCCTGTTGTAATTATAACGAATTCTTCCTCTCACTAGGATCGAACCTACAAAATAGCGCTTATAATGGGACATTTTCCCACTTTGCCACGAGAATCTATAAATAATGAACTAAAATTCAAACTAAATATTTTACATAAAACCATTTGTAATAATAATAAGGTTAGTCTTCGACAAATTTATTATATGAAAAGATTCATAGAAATTTTAATTAGAGCCGCTTTTCTTTAGTATCAAACGAGCACTTGCCTGGCGGCAGATTAAAAAGTAATTACATCATGTTATAATTGTTCGTACTTAGTAGTAAGGCAAGCTTAATATTATAAAAACGTATTACAATATATTAAATTTTTTTAAGAATAGGATTTTTTAAATAACTTTCGACTACCATTACTGAGTTAAATTAACATTAACAGTTCCCTATGTAAAAGAAAAAATATTATATCTCTAACGAATCCCCTCTTTCCACATAGCCTTCTTATACTCCATGATATTTATTTAAAAATATTCTAAAGTCGAGTTAAGTGTGAATTGAAAAGTATAATAGATGTCAAGCGTGAGCGATGGTGCAATGATCGAACATCACTGAAAGCCAGCGATACATCATAGTCAATATAGCCTTACGTTCAACTTATTACATTAATATGTGAATACATATATTTGAACTTACAAATAAAAAAACCGGTCAAATCACAATGTTAAGAATATAATATCACAACAATATATTTCTATAGTATATCTATTTCGACAACGACACGATCGCGGCTTTGCCTGCTTGTAAAAAAAACAAAATGAACACAAAATGTTACGGGGAAGATCGCCAAATTATAATAGTGAAAACAACATTAAAATCGGTTAAATCGTTTCTGAGACTAGCGTGCGTGAATTGTTTTCAGTTCTATTAGATTGATAAATGAGCTCAATAGATTTACAGTTTTAGTGTGTGTGTGGATATTTTACAACCCTTTTATTATTAAGCTACTGACAGATGACATATCCTGACATATCCTGCACTTTTAATAGAAAAACTGAACAAATTTAGTGACAAATAACTCTAATATTTCCCATAAAATCTTCTAGTAAATCCCATATAATTTGATTAATAATAAAATTTAAAAAAAATCTACCTACATTATATATTTCTACATATAGCAAACGTTTTCTAAATTACATTTGAATCCACAATATTAAATACAGTCAGGTATGTCCAATATACCTTCATGTGTCAAGTTTTAGGACTTCTATTAGATATTCTGGAGAAAAGTGGGAAGAAAGGTCGCATTAAAATATTTTGATATGGTACAATCAGCAACATAACATCCATTTTTTTTATAAGAGAAGTTGGCTATTACAATGTACACAAAGAGAATTTTATAAAAAATATAAATATATGAGTGGAAGTATCTCAATGTGAACGGAGTGTCATAACACTAGGTTCCCAGGCTCCTTCTGCCTACTCTACTCTCTATTCTACTCTACTATGAACAGTATGCATCGTCAGCGTGAAGCTAAAAAAATATTAACAAAAGGTATAAAATTCTATTCTCATAATATATTTCCTTATTTACATTCCCAAACAACATCAACAAGTGTAGCGTAACAATGTAATCTTTACATCAGTTATCCTCAAAAAAAGCAGTAGCAAATTTAAGCTTTCTTTTCAAACAGAATTTCGTGACTGGTAAGCATTTCAGAAAATAATTTCCACCTTTTTACCTGCCGAATGCACGTAGGTGCAGGTGCAGTGTCCTCTAGTTAAAACGCAGTCGATTGTGATTAGACCGGCGGCGACCAATTTAAATTTATGTCGTTTCTTTGCCGCATCGTTAAAGTCAAGGGCGTGCTTAGTGCCAGAAACCATTAAGTTAATATATGGGCAGAACCAATTGCCTTTTTGTTGCGTCTAAGCCGGGCTCTCGCTCTCATTATTAATTGTTTAATGGCTCGTGTTACAAGAAATCGTTACTATTGAATGATGTGGGGTCACGTAAGTTTGTAAAGGTCAAGAGGTACAGTAAGTTTTCTTTTATTGCTTTACGCTGTATTCCGCATGTAGCAGTGTAGTCAGAAGGAACCTAGTGTTATGACACCCAATATATCTAGAAGAATAATTAATTTTTATAATTGAACACTGTCTATAAAGCCTAAATCGTTTTGTTACAACAAGAGCTGTAATTATTTTAAATATATACACAAAAAAACAATTTAATTCAAATCCCCCGTTATGCAGTCGGTTAAAAAATGTACCATAACTGAAATATAATACTCTTAGAGGCTGGTTGATGTTTGCTATGAGTTGATTGCCTATCCGTTTTGTAACATATGTAAATTCTCAACAGGCCTTTTCGATTCGATGGATGCGTCCAATTCGCCTGGAATGGAAGTGAAATTGGAAAAATTTCTCTGACCAAGATTATACGATACGTTGCATAATTATATTGTAATATCATTTTGTTGAAATAACTTCGTATTTTCTATGAAATTTCTTTAAAATTTAATATCATGCAAGAATATATTCCCTATTATGTGAATGTGAATCTTTGTGAAAATATCATCTTTTACCAAAGAATATTTTTCCATGTACCATATACAATCCATCATTCCTATTAAAATAATAGCTACCTATAGTTTTATACTTATTTATAGCTTAACTTTGGCACTTCTCTTACTTACTTCTTTTTCTCTATATTCAGTCCTTTATGTCTCAGGATCGTGATCTTAGATTTTAAGTTCCTTCTAAGATGTGAAAGTACTTAGAACCCACTACAAACTATACTTTTTCCCAAAACACCCATGGTGGCGCAAATTGGCACTTATTTATATATACGAGTAATTTCATATGTTTTTGATTGCTTTATTATATAGAATTTTAAATATAATAGTTATCAATTCTGATAAAATTGTAAATTACTATACATAGTTGAGAAAGAATTACACACATTTTGGCTGAAGTTGGGTGCAAAGAGTAAAGTACCAGCAACTCGGTATTCACTGCATTCGCTGTACTATATTATGTACGATGTAAGAACAATTTGGAGATATCAAAGAGTAGAAATGTCAGTTTTGCCAAATACTTAAAATTAAAATATATTAAAGATATGTATGAACTGAACGAATAATGCCATAAAACCAGCATGAATAAATACATTAAGATTTTTTCTATATTTTTCAATTTCACGCTGTATCCCGCACATAGCATGGTAGGCAGAGGGTTAAGATATTCCATTCTTTATTTTACGCCAATTTCTGGAGGCATTGCGTGTTAAGTGGCGGAACTCAACGCCACGCTTAGCCGAATTTTTTAACCGCACAGTTCGTCACAAACTCAAATACCATCCACACCATCTGGATATGTGGCCCTCCACTACAGTGCGGTTTCGTAGGAACTTCCTTCCAAGCGCCACAGAACTCTGGAATGGTCTCCCTGCGGCAGTTTTTCCAGGTCGATACCATCTCTGTGCGTTCAAAAAACGCGCTTTTCTCCACCTTAAAGGCTGACAACGCATGGAGTCGAAGGTTGTGGTGATCACTTACTATCCTGTAGAAGTACATTTCTATACATTTACTGTAATTAGTACGAGTACGGGGTACTCGCGATAGCATGTCGCTTTTCAACTAATGTCAGAAGAACACGTATCTTCACTCTTCATTTTTTCCTTTGTGCATATACTTGAGTGCATTGTATTGCAACTTAAGGTTATTAAACTAAAATATAATTATTATATGTAAAGTATTAAATTATGTATGCAAAAATTGTATGCACTTTGTTATTAAGATAGTCAATTTTAAAAGTAATACCTTTAACGAGATTTTTGTAAGCTCTTTGTTGAGCTTATATTAAAAAGATGTTACAATTTATTTATAAAAATTGTATAAAATTTTAAATTATCCAAGCGGAGAGTAAATAGAGTGGAGAAAACAATAGATTCCACTGTATTCTGCATATTGCAGGCTTGGCAGAGGGTGCCTAGTGTCAAGACACTTCACTCCCCACTTTCTCCCATTACCTCGACACCATAGCGAAGAAATAAAAATATTACACGAATAAAATAATTGAATTACAAGTATTAGTTAAATAATATGTCATTGAAAAATTTATTTTGATTTTAATTATTGTTCGTAGGACATAAAAATTAATGGTACAATATTAATCATTCCACATCTCATAGTTGCGGGTGGTCCTCGTATCATGTGGATGTAATTAATTACTCTATGGTGTCATATTTGTACCCAAAAGCGGTGGCGACTTCAGTTCTTACAAGTACCCATATTTGTTCTAATTTTAGACATTGGCTGCTTGAAATAGAGAATATATTTGTTCTTAATAATTTAACATATTACTTTTTTGTATGAAATGGTATTGTGTGAATGTAAATTTGGATTAAAATATTCTGGCCGTTGTGTTTATAGCGTCTGAATGTATATGCGATGTGTGTTGGTTCGATTCCCATTTGGGATAAATTAATTATTTTTATTTCCTCGTTCTGATGTAAGAAAAAGCGTGGCATTGAGGTTAATTGATCAAGAGTCGAAAATTGATCGGAAAATGGAGAAAAAACGGAGTGTCTTAAAACTAGGTTCCCACTGCCTACTCTACTAAAAAAAAATAATTGTATTGAGCCTCGTAATGTTCGTAAGCTTATTATAATTTTACTATTTACTTTAAATATTCCCGTTCTATACTGATTCTACAGTAATTTGAAATATGTAAGAGCTGTGAAGATAAATATTCAGCTTTAGAGCAAGATTGAAGCTCTTACCGTCAAATACTTAAACTTTCAAAAATTTTAGCCAAAGTTTTAAATTTATTTCTTTTGCAAGTTTTTAAATCTTTTAAGTTGAATAACTCCGATTTTTCCAAATTTAGCCTCGTCTATATAGTTGCATATAAAAATGTATTTTGCTCAGCAGGGTAACCGGTACATAGAATCTAGTGTTAAGACACTCTGTTTCCTACATTCCGTTGAACTTTCGTGACATTATGAGAGGTGGAGCTTAACGTCGTGCTCACCAAAAATGGAATAAAAAATATATTTTAACTATTAAAAATATCAAAATATGTATATGTAATTAATATCAAAATATTAATATTTAGGTACAATATCAAAAGGTCCAGCTTCCTGTAAACCCGTCGCCCGGTTAATGAAGTCAAATATTCGGTCCGATTGATGCAGACTATGGATTCAGTTGACAAAGGTACCACCTACCTATACAAAATATGAAATTTCTCTCGTACAGTGACGTTGGTTTTTAATAATAAATTTATAATGTATAGTATTTCAATGTTTTAAATATATCAACATAAAGTCACAATTTATTAATTAAAGTTAACAAATCAATCTATGGAAAACAAAAAATATGAACTAATTATATTAACATTAAGTTTATATTATTTCTTTTGTTCATATCATTAGCTAATAAAAATGTCATTATACGGAGTACGGCTATAAAGGTGCAATTGCACTTGTGTGTAAACTTGACGGTGGTGGGTTTGTTCCCATTTCGGGGGAATGAATTATTTAAATATTGTTATTCCTTCGCTCTGGACAAGATGTCAATTTTTTTAACTCATTTTTGTGTTCGACATCAAATAATAGGTACTCGCCCTAACGATCGTGCACTTGTACATACACAAACAGCCCTTTTCAATATGTTTTTTTTTAAATTAAATATTGTTTGTCTTTTTGAAAATAAAAATACTAATATTTTGTATTTGTGATATGACAATACATAAAATATAATTAAATCTTCATTTTCTCTGAAAGAACTTCCGTCAGTGCACTCTGTAACGTGTAATCATAATCAGAAGTTAGTTAAAAACGTTCTCACATCGTACCAGAAGGTATACAAGTATAACAGGGTAAACGAAGTTTCCCTGCATCTACACTAATGCTAATGTAATAGCAACATCAGTTGGAAAACGCAAATGGAATTCAACTTTTAATATAATAATTATAAAATTGTTTATTTAGAAACTACAACAAGTCAATTATAAATGATTTTATTTTCTTTCACAAATAAGTATTTTGATATTTCCGTTCGGTCCACGCGAAAGGTATTAATAGACAAAACAAAATGAGAGGTGGCGTAGTCGGCGTGTGGCCGTCAAGCGATCGCGGGACGTGTCGGTGTCGATTACATCCAGTCCTGGCTACACTGTGGCTATATTGAACAGGAATAACAATAAAGTAAAAGTAACATTTCGTCCAGATATATTGATTTTCTTATCATTAAAAGACAATGAAAATAGATTTTTTTATTAAATTACCTAAAATATAATTGTACTTAAAATTACCATAATATTATTAAAATTTAAAATATTCTTTATTATTATTAACTTTTTCAAAAAATTCTTGTAAACGCTATAAAACCGGCCCAGAAAGCAGTTCCGCTGAGAGAGCCGTCAAGAAACTGAACAGTTGCTCTTTTCAATATCAATGTCACTTATAAAGAAAATGTCTTACACTCTGCATTTTGAACCCGTTTCAGAAATAATGC
>DWNA01001872.1:0-13185 GCA_018249835.1 Heliconius besckei
TACCGTGGGTTACATTAAGACAATAAATAAAGTTGAGTCGAAGTTTGTCGTGACGCATTGGTGAAAATGAAATATATATATTCATATCCTCGCACTGATAATGGGGTAAAGCGCGTCATTGAGTTCCGCCACTCAACAAGCAATGCCTTCAGAATTCGGCGGAAATATGAGAATGGAATTCTCTTGATGGAAACAGAATGTCTCAACACTCCCAGGTGCCCAGAGGTCTCATCGACCTACCCTGTTATGTGCGGAATACAGCAGGAAGCTAAAAAAATATTTTCTTTTTGTTTACATCATCAGGTATTGGTATAGATGGGGAAGTATCGAAAACTTTACAGAAGATTTTGACTAAACAAGGTATGAAATTCAAACTCGGCACCAAAGTGACTGCTGTTAAGAAGGAAGGTGGTGTTGTAAAAATTGAAGTTGAAGCTGCGAAAGGAGGAAATAAGGAGACTGTAAGTTTTCATTTTTTTCAAAGCTTTACACTATATCATGCATGGAATGATGTATGGAAATGTCTTAGTGAGGAAGGGAGTATCTAACCACTAGGTTTCCAGCGTACTATACACATACTGCATGAAACTAGATGAAATATAATAGACCCATCAATATGCCAACACTATGTTATTTGTGGGAACCCACAAACTACTTGAAGAATTTATATTAATTATTGGCAATAATTTCTTGTCATTTCTCTGCCTTGCCAAGACAATGCGCAATATTTAGTTCCGCCATGCAACACGCAATGTCTCCATTTAATATAAATAGTGGAGTGTCTTAACACTCTATCTAACCTGCTATATGTGGGGTCTTGTAGCAAAACACCCATAAACATATTTCTAATTCCAAAGCATTTTTACATGTTACCTCTAGAAATCTTCTATTTTAAAATAAAAAGAATATAAAAAAAATATAATTTGGATCATTCCTAAAGCTTATGCGTGATTCGTTTATCACTTTGATAACGTATCTTAAGTTATGTTAAATATAAACATTTCATATACAAGATTTGTACAAGATATAATTTATTATATTTAATACTGAAATATAATGTCTTTATTTGCCTTCATACTGTATCCTGCATATAGTAGGGTAGACAGAGCTACTTACTAACACTTGGCAACCTAGTGTTAATACATCCGTTCCCCCCTTTCTGGAGAATTTTTCAGCAGTTGTGTTGAGTGGCGGAATTCAACATTGCCCTTTGCCTCGTTACCCAAAGGAGGAAATGAAAATATCATTCCCCGAGTTGTACTCAAACCCACAACAGTCGCGCTTACAGTCGAACGCTTGTGCCCCTGCGCCACGACGACCTCATATCTTATACCTTGTTGCTTTATTTAATGGATTAGTTAAATAAAACAAAGTTCTAAATACTTAACATTGTATTATTTCTGTACTTTTTTTATTTTTTTACAGTTGGATTGCGACGTAGTTTTAATCTCGATCGGTCGCAGGCCGTACACCAAAGGGCTTGGTTTAGAAAAAGTGGGCATCGCTTTGGACGACAGAGGCCGCATTCCTGTCAACAATAAGTTCCAGACTACCATACCTGGGTAAATATTAATAATTTAATAGTTATTAACATGTTGTTCCAACAAGAAAAGCAAAATATTTGGAAACATCATTAAAAAAGGTACTTATAGTAGAAAGGTACTTATATTTCAACTTAGTTGGATAATAACGGATGGCTTTATTGACTAGAGCGCTTAGACGATTTCCTTGAGGTACGCGTTTGAATCCCGCCGCTGTAATAAAATTTTCGAAGAAGACTAAAATTTGGTAAAACATATATAGTAATATTACCAATAAGGACGCTAAACTACTTTTAATATTTATTTATAAGTCAATGTTACATTTTTTATGTACTTTTATCTAGAATCTACGCCATCGGTGACGTCATCCACGGGCCCATGCTCGCGCACAAGGCGGAGGACGAAGGCATTGTGTGTGTTGAAGGAATTAAGGTAATATTTACTAAAAAAACAGTTGGTAAAATACAAGTTCAATTAAAACAATACCTTTAGTTTTTACTCCAATTTTTAATAACCGCTTATTATAATGTGACAATAAGAAATAAAACTTTTTTAAATGGTTCAATGTCAGGGTATGCCGGTACATTTCAACTACGACGCCATTCCATCTGTAATCTACACGTCACCTGAAGTCGGCTGGGTCGGGAAATCTGAAGAGGATCTCAAGAAGGAGGTTATTATATAATAAATCTTGTTTATTAGTCCCAGCTACTAACTAGGTACCCTTCTATGTGCAGTATACAACGTAGAGCTTCAAAGAGAATATAGTTTTAGAGGCTGTCGTGATGCAGATGCACAAGTGTATGAATGTAAACGCGATGATTGTGAGTTCCATTCCCACTCGAGGGAATGAATAATTCTTCTTCGCTCTGGTCCCTAGACGTTGAGTTGTCGATGATGACGCCGATACAAGACAAGCACGGCGTTGAGTTCTGTCACTCCAATGTTTCGGAAAGTGCGGAGTACATCGTGGATCTAAAAAAATTAAATAAGTGACTAAGTAGATAGACTTTGAATACATGACTACTAACACTACTGTAAAGTATTCGTATAAATATACGCGATTAATCCCGTTAAATAGTTCAATTTAAAATGTGTAATAATTGTGAATTACACATTTATTATATTACTTTCCAGGGTAGAGCGTACAAAGTGGGTAAGTTCCCATTCATGGCGAACTCCCGAGCGAAGACAAACGGTGAGCCCGAAGGCTTTGTCAAAGTTCTGGCCGACAAAGCCACTGACATCATCCTTGGCACACACATTATTGGACCGGTAAGTTAAAATAACATGTTTTTTGCTGCATCGCTCAATTAATAATTTTGATTTCTTCTCTCTACTGACAATACAAAAAAGCACAGTTCCGCCATTGAACACTTGAATACGGTCAAAAATCGAAAAAAAACCGGAACTTTTTTATTCTCTTGATTGCTGGTTGTAGCAAATTAAAAGAGGGTAGTAGAAAAATCTTGGACGTTGAACAATTTCAATTATTGTCCTTTAAACGTAATTATAAAAGAATCGGCAGATAAAAAAGATAAAATCTTTTAAGCAATGACATGGCAATGTTACTTGCCATATCATTGCCACGTTAAAAAAAAAGAATAATGACTTCTTTTAAAAAGCAAAAGAAAACTAAACAATACTGTAATTTTCCAGGGCGGTGGTGAACTAATCAACGAGGCGGTGTTGGCGCAGGAGTACGGCGCGGCAGCTGAAGACGTCGCGAGAGTTTGTCACGCTCATCCCGTTAGTACTTTTTTTATATTGGAAAATCTATAAAATTTTGAACAAAACATATTAATTTGCTTATAGCACTGATTTCAAAATACAATATACAGTCTATATAACAACGAAGAGATTGCGCGTTTTCTGTCGTAATAGAGAGTAGTCTTTATCAATATTAATTCTACTTTAATATAATTTAATTATTCTAAATCTTTTTTGTTAATGAGTGTAAACTTTGTAAATTTTACACTCATTTATAATTTTTTTTTTTAAATTGAATCGCAAAACATTTTTAACATGAATATTAATAACATCAACTATTGCGTATAGAGAGAACCCGTAGTAAAACAATACGACCAGACCTTTGTTATATAATAAAACCTGAAATTTTCTGTTAAAGGGGGTAAAACTGCTGAGTGTCTGGCTTTTAGCCTTTATAAAATAACGAAGGTCTGGCCAATGAAAATATTAAATATTTCATTTCCTTGAATGGGAATCAAACCCAAAATTGGTCACGTTTACTCAACTAAGAATATGATAACATATAGACTATTCATTACTAACAGCAATGGAAAACAAGTTAAAGCAAAAAGTCGATCGAGTAAATTTGTCGCTTTACGAAGTATGTCTCCAAATCCAGTGACGTTACATGGAGTTTACATTATATGTATTTTTTTTGTTTACAGACATGCGCCGAAGCGTTGCGAGAAGCAAACTTAGCAGCGTACATCGGCAAACCCATCAACTTCTAACTTAGAAAATATATATGTAATATTTATTTATATGTACAAATAATTTACGACTTAGTCACCCTTTCACCACACTTTTCCCTTTAAGAAAACTCGTATGAATCTATGTGAAATTGGGTATTTAATAAACATAATTATATATGTTAAGATGATCCGAATCAACGTTTTGTTAATATGTAAAGATTTTTGTTTCGTAGTGTTGTTATTTCATTCCGATTCGTTACTCAACATCTGCATTTACTTAACGTAAATGTAGTGAATAATTGTGTATTTATTTAATTTGTAAATAATAGTTTTACAGAATAAACACCACTATGTTGTCTTTTGACTTTTTTTTAAATTAAACACCATTAATCTTTTGTATGTCTTTATTTCCAATTCTCATACATTATTATTCAAAATCGAATATATATGCTAATTGTATCTGTAAACACGTATGACAAAAATTCCCACACTAATTTATAATGAATATTATTTGATGGTGTAAATTCAATGCTAATCGAAATAAATAATATCAGACATTGATACATGGGTTATGTTTAAATTATACAAATCAAGCTTGTAATAATTGTTTATTTTGGATCAAGCAATTCAAGTATAAATTCACCCAGTATACATAAAAAAATAGAAAAATCTATTAAAAAAATAAGATATTGATATCTACAAAGACATTGTTAAAACATTTTTGTACTTACAAGCAAGGAACAGACGGAATCCGTTTATGAATAAGGAACACGATAAATAACATTTGGTGTGGCAAAAATTATATTGAATTCAAAATATTATTGTAAGTCAGCGGACGGCAATTATATACACAAATAAATCATTTAAATTCGTGGTCAAAAAATATTTACTATGACTAGACAAAAAAACGGGATATAAAAAAGTTACTAATAATAAAAATAAAATAGTAACTAGAACAATTATAAAATGTGAATAAACAAATTGATTTTACAACAATTACAAATATAAAATGTATAATTAATTAAAAAGTTTTCACTTTTTAATTAATTATTGTGAGTTACTTAATCTACAATGAAAACTACAAATAAATATAACAATATAAAATGGCAACTCAACTTTAACAATGGCAATATTATAGATAACTAAATATAAAACAACTGAAACACGGCTTTGTACGGTATACATTGCTGTATTAAATTGATTTGAGACTACCTTAACTATTTATGAGCACTTATAAATATTTTTTTAAGAGAGCTTATGTTATTTTATTAAGATAGAAGGATGTGAAGAAGGAAAGAACTACTCTTTAAGATTTTGTTTAGTTAAAGAAGACTTTTATAAATAATTTGTTACACTCCAAGAATTTTCTTGGAAATTTTCTTTAAAACACGACTTTATTCATCAGTGAATGAAGTCTTGAAAAATTAAAAAGAAATAAATATTAATATACAAAAAAATTAAGTTATATTATTCTTTATGTTGTATCAAATATACGTAGCAACAATCATATTGACATGTTGTAGTCAATTGTGAATTGTAAAATTTCAATTCCCATAAATCATTTAATCGAAAGAATTCGTAGTTAATATTTAGTTAGAATTGTGACTAATCAGAAAGTTTATTATTCGTTTTATAATCGAATACACATATTTAAATTGATATGAATCAATATGTTGAAAATATTATCAATTCATCTCCAATATCAATTCCAAGTTTGAACTAATTCTCCCAATTAACTCTTATCAATTTTTATTCCATGATTGATACTTTAGCAAATATTTGAAATATAACCATCCTGTAAATATCGTGGTGATATCAGCCCCAAGTGTCTAATATTTCGCTGCACATATTCAAATAGAATTTTGGTGACAAAATTGCACTGTATTGAGCACAATCGTTAGAATACATAATGGCGGCCGCCATTGTGTTTGCGTTGCTCTCCATATATTTACGTAAAACCGTTTCTAATTCTTCTACAACCAAATTGTTGTCAATGTAAAAATCCTTCGCATATCGGAAACATTTTTCCCATAGCGAACTGTCAATTGGGAAAATACTAATTGATTTATCTATCATCTGTGCCGCTTTCACAGATAAATCGATTTGTGGTATATTTAATACCGATTTAGGTATTATTTGTTTAGTGGTGTATTTCAATTCGTCACAGCAGCACGGTATCGATATATATATATTAGAGTCGATTATCGGATAACTCTCCTCATTTAAAATCGATAACGATATTTCTTTAATACGTTTAGACATTAGGTTCGTTATGACGATTTTGAGTTCGTCTTTTTTGCGTGAAGGGTTCACGTCGTCGCTATCTTGGTGTGTTACATAGAATTGATCTTCTTGAACTCCAAGTTTTAGATTATCTAGCATAAATTTTAGGCAATCAGAATACATTTTTCTGTGGTAGGCCAATTTGGCCGCCATGTTTAAGTTTCCGGATAAATCTTCTTCATTGATCCACGGTCTTAATAGTAATATAATATCATCCGCCCAAGACTTCTTTTTAAAGTCAGTGAGTGTATTTAAAGGATTCAGTCGAGGTTCAATTGGTTTTCTGTCGATGCCGTCAATATCGAATGGAAACATGATATGAATAGAGTCTACTGGGTGGAATACGAATTTGTTGTTACTTCGACTCGCTGGTATTTTTATCACACGTTTCGTCGTCTTCATCATTATGACACGGTTGTTTGGTTTGTCCTTTTCATTGTTAGTCTGTATTACATATAAAAAATAATGATATACTAATTACTATTAATTGTTAATATACATTGACTATATACTACATTGACTGCAACAATGGATTTTCATTAATTCTGCATAAAGTCAAGATGTCAAATATTTAATACAGTTATTTTGAATAAATTTTCTCTTAATTTATTACTTTTGTATTTTTTGTACATGTAGATTTAATATAGTACTAGTGTCAAAAGTAGATTATCATGCAAATAAACACCATATAAATAATTGCACGCATGACAATTAAATTAAAAAATTAATTCTTTTTCACTACGCCATGACTACATATTGTTAAGATAACAAAAAAAAGTCAAATATATGACATATAATCTTAGCCTCAGGCTTCCCGTATTTGGCCCATAGTAGGCATTAGATAGAAGTAATGAAGTTTAAATTACTGTATTATGCACTCAATTTCTCTCAATTTTAATAATTAGCTTTGCTTGTTGAGTGGCGAAATTTAATGTTGCTCTGGCGATTTATTAAGGGAATCAAACTCACAATCATTGCGGTATAGACGCTGTCCTGTTGTACCACAAACTCAAATAAAAATACATTATACCTGTAAATGCATATTTCCCGTAGCAAAAATTCTTCCATCATCATCTATAAATATAGTGAAGTCTCCACCGCAAGCGATAAGGGCTTTAGTTTTCATATTAGCAATCTCTTTATCGGGTGACTTATTGCCTTTGTCCGGTTGTGTGTCTATTTTTAATTTAACTTCTGTCGGTATTTGCACTTGCTTACGATCACCACTTCCTAAAAATTATATATTAATTCTTATTATTTAAAAAATATTAATGGTATAAGAGTGCCTTATATATAAAAAACTACATAATATCCTTGAATCATTTTAAAAAATCATTTTAAAAGCTGTATAAAATAGAAATAGTTACCTAGTTGTCCATCGAAATTTAACCCCCACGAATAAACAGTCCCTGCGTTGTTTACAATACAAGAATGATGCCAACCTGCTGATATCTGCAAAACGTACAGTAAAATAAATTACATATATTAAAAGTGGCACAAGCTTACGATTGTAAACGCGACGCTTGTGAGTTGTGGGTTCGTTTTCCAACTCAAGGGATTGAATGAAACTTTTAAACTTTCTTTTGTTCGAATTAGTTGTGTTACTTCACTTAACATGCAATACCTTTACAATACGCCGGAAAGTAGGGCAGGGAGTGTCTTACTCTCTGACACTCCGTTATCCATATACTGCCGACTTCTGGAGGCATTGCGTGTTGAGTGGTAGAACTCAACGCCACGCTTTGCCTTGACACCAAGGCGAAGGAAGGAAAATATTAAATGTTTCATTTCTTTGACCGGGAATCGAACCCACAAACTGTCGCGTTTACAGTCACTCTGTGCTTTCGCGCTATGACTGAGTCTGTGTGAGTCTCTCTCAGCAGTCACTTGCCCTCTGCACGTACGTGCTGACAGCGTATATACGTGACCTGTGCGACTGTCCCCTTGACGTTGCTCAGGTCCACGCTATGCGGCGCGAGGTGCGGGTCGGGAGCGGGCGCGGCAGGAGCCGGGGGCGGCGGGCTGGCGGAACGCCGCGCCTGCGCCGCGCGCACTTGCTGCGGGCTCGCGCCCCAGCAATACACTTGCCCTTTGGATGTTAGCGCTAACTGAAAACGTATGGATATATTTAAAAATGAAGCGTTTCATTTAAATAGTTCAAAGGTTCATTTATCTAATTTTACGTCTCACGAATATTATATTTTTTTTACCGCTCTCCCGTCCTTGTCAAGGCTGATTACATTTGCGAGACATCCTAATTTGACGTCACATGGGAAAAAAATATCCTAATACAAGTTGTCGCCTACCACCCAGGCACATTCTGAATACAGGACACAGCTAAAAAAAGTAATTCACAATTTAAAAAAATAGAAACATACGTACATTATGAAAATACCCTACAGCGATAGATTCCACATCGGCTACCGGCACGCGCACCGGAACGGAGGTCTTGTCGCGCGCGCTGCTGCCTAGCTGCCCAAACACGCCCGCGCCGCACGCCCACACCTCGCCGTTCTTCATCAGCACCACAGTGTGGCACGCGCCGCAGCCCACTGATAGTACCTGACAATGCGTATTTAATGTAAATGTAGAGGAAAATATTTTTTTCTAAGTAACGCCACACTCTGTTTTCTTAACAGAGCGAGGAATTTAAAATAATTCATTCTCTCAAATAGGAATCGAAATCGAAATCGTCTTCGTGTTTACATTCAGACGCTATTCCGCTTTGCCCAACATATCGTCGTTAATATAATATAAAAAGTTGTGTTGAGTGGCAACTTTTCCCGCCGTGCTTTTGTTTCAATACTGCATAAAAACTTAGCAATATTACTCTATTAAATATAACTTGCCTTTCTTCCTTGAAACTTTGTAACCAGTTGTGGAGTATACTGATCGTCGATACTGCCCAAACATAGTTGTCCATGCACGCCCCAACTGTAACATAATAAAATACGGTTTATTCACATTAAATATTTGTCGTGTCCGGGACACAGGGCCCCATCTAGCGACACTCTGGAGTTGGTGGTATAAAGACACGACAAAAGAGCATCTTCGCTCACGCAGGTGCCACCCAGGGAGCACTCTGCTTGCGAAAATAATCAACACTAAAGTGCACTATGGTTGACGAGTTGTGACTGATCTAAAGTTTTCTGTAGGTAGATGGCTGCGTTGGTTTGGTTTTAGAATATTGTCTTTCCGAGTGAAAAATGGGCATAAGTTCAAAAAACTTTTTCGTCCGTATATTATATCCGTCCGTCCGTATATGAGTTAGCCTCATGCTAGTGTTGTGAACCACCGACCCCCAGGTGTAGAGCCGGCCCCCCGCGTCCACGGCGGCAGAGTGGTAGTGTCCGGCGGCAACGGCGCGTAGCGGCGCTGTGCTGGCGCACGCCACGTGCAGCAGCGCGCCGCCCGCGCGCGCTCCCTCGCCCGCCGCGCCCGCCCAGCGCGCGCCCACGCCCAGCTGACCGAACGAGTTGTCGCCCGCCGCGTATATCTGATATATATGAGGAATGTCATTTAGGAAATTTGTGAACATAGTGTGACTGTAAACGCGACAGGTTGTGGGCTCGATGCCCATTCGAAGAAATGAAATTCTCTCTGGTGTCGAATTAAACACGAGCATGAGTTCCACCACTCAACACGTAATGCTTCCACCATAGAATGACGCTAAAAAAATAGAAAGCAAACATTTTAAAATAATTAAATATTTTATTATGAATTACGTGCTTGTGAACGGAATGCATTGAATCTACATTTAATTTTCGTTTAAGTTTATTTAATACTAGCGGACGCGCGCAGCTTCGCTTACGTATTTAGGGGTGAATTCTAATAAACCATGAAACATGTGTTCAATGAAATATTTTTAAGAGTCTAAATTTCAAATTTTATAAAAATCGGTGGCGATTTAAAGATTTTTCCATATAATCTTTCAACCCCTTATTTGCACCCTTACGGGGGAGAATTCTAGAAAACGATGAAACACGTGTTCAATTAAATACTTTAAAAAATCTAAATTTAAAATTTTATAAGAATCGGTGCCGTTTTAATTTTTTTTCCATACAAACTTTCAACCCTTATTTCACCCCTTTAGAGTTAAAATTTTTCAAAATCCCTTCTTAGTGGATGTCCAGATAACGAAAGTAAACATTTGTCCAAATTTCACGTTTCTACGCACAGCGGTTACGGCTGTGCGTGCGTCTTACCTCAGTCAGTGAGGACAAGTCCTTTTATATATATAGATAAGAGCGCTCACACAACAAGTTCTCTCTGTCTACCATGCTATACATGAGATAAAAAATCATAGCAAAAACAAATACTCGATGGCATCGTGACGCAAGGGTACAAACGTGTGAGTATAAACGCGTCGGTTATGGAAAATGGATTGTCCTAACATTAGGTTCTTCTGCCTATCGAAAACAGTCAAACTGAAAAAAAAAATACTCACCCCATTCTCAGTAAGCAACAGTGTGTGATGTCTCCCACAGGCCACGTCGACCACCATGCCTATCAACTCCGTATTGACCGCCGTATCAGCCACCATTACTTTGGCATTGCCCTCGTCAGCCACCGCCCAGTGTCCGAGGCCACACGACACTGCTCTACGCGGTGTAAACTGCATCAAAGACCAATAATTTTCTACAGTTTTTAAATGTCAAATAATTTACCATAAGCTCCCCAGACCTGAGAACAATCAGCACATGAAACTCGGTGGGATTTCTTTTCATTCATTCAGAGATTATATAGAATCCCACTTATTTATTAGTGGCGACGATACCTTTGAAATGAATTAGACCAATTTCATTCCACTCATTCCAAGGCGTATCGTTTATATTCGTTATCATTTATAAAATCATTAATTAGATAATAACCTAATTAATAATTAAATTCCTTCGGCCTTCTCTGCTGTGCGCTAGATACAGCGTGAAGCTTTGATATGAAACATTCTCACACGTTTTCTTGGATCCTATTGGAAAATAATTACGGGGAATCGATGTAATCAAGGTAAAGGCGCGCTACGTTTAATCCTATTTTTATTATTGATACACAACATCAGCGATTTTGGTAAACTAATTTTGGTAAGCTAAACTAACTGGATTTTTCTTAACATACATGTGTCTTCCAGGTGTCGGCCTTTTGTGTCATATCCGTGTGTATGTCTGTGCACGGCTGTCGAGACTCTATAGCGCTGGTTATGTGCATAAATGTTGCTATTAATTGGAGCATTCGAGTTGCCTGTAAAACATATTAAATATAAGTAAAAACACACAAAATATCAGTAGAAAATGTATTTATTTGCACATATCTCAATGCTAATATTGTAGTTTATAGAACTACAGGATGCGAGTGCCTGCTTTTAAAATAATTAAAAGTTAAAAATTAAAAAAGGCAACCTTAAATAACCAAGTCGTGCTCACATTTTGATATATTTTAAAAATGGTGTATAATTTATGTCTGACACATTATTCATAAAAATTTAATACTTACATAAATTGATGTAATTCCTTGTTTTAAATCTCTCATCACAGGTCGCAACTGATCTTGTAAAGGATTTAACCATAAGCATAAGCGCTGAAATAATTTCGTTTGAATTAATAATTTTATTAATGTTACCCTCAGGCCTCAGTAAAACAACTTAATTCGCAAACTTAATTTTAAAAAAAAAGATATTCTCGTAAGGCGTACATAGCGTAACTTAAATAATCTTAGAAATAAATAAAAGTTGTTAGTTACCTTCAAAATAATAGTATCAAATTTATTACACTTCTCTGCAATAAAATCAAAGAACCACTGGCCGTTTTCCTCCAAAAGAATCGGAACAATTGATTTTTGCTTCAAAAGACATATGATTGCGCCTCTACAAATGTCGTTTTTTGATTTAATAGCGTTTAACAATAAATTGGGATATCCTCTATGGATACTGAACACCGGCACTAAGTCCCACAAACCTATAGCAGCGGCTATAGAAGTTAGCTCTTGAAATTCTACCGTGCTGAGCGATGTAAATTTGACGTCCCTGAAATTTATATAAACATTTAAAATACTATTGTGTTACTACGAAACTTAAATTGCAAAAATAAAGGATCTTAATATTTTAAGATCCTCCTTCATCCTTAAGTTTCGTACCTTTTTCGTACCTTAGAATTTACTTAATGTTATATTGTTTTTTTTTTATTTTTCGCGCATTCCTAGATCATTGCTTAAAGCTGTATTTTATTTGTATTCAATGATTCCATTACTTTGCAAAAAGAGGATTTTGGACCATTACCTGGAACTGGCAGCCCAAAAAGCCTATACTTGGGTCGCTATTGATGTCCCTTACATGTTTATGCGTTAGCATGTCTCCACTACCTAGTTTCTTTGTTTATTTAACCAAATTTGACATGCTTGTTCTAGAAATGAACTGAACACATTTCAAGACATAATATCTATGAATTGACTTTCAATAAATATTAGTTACAATATACCTATATGGTTACCTTTTTAAAAAATATATTAAATTACAAAATTTTATCTAAAATCAGTCTAAATATTAATCTAAGATTCAATCGCATAAAAAGGATATCGAATGACATATTCATTAGAACTTTATTTTAAAAATAATTACAAAATAAATAATAATTCACTTACATATCGAAGTTCTCCTCACTGTTAGTTCCTATTTTTAACAGTAACGCAAGTAATTTAGCTGTTATAGCCGCATTGCCGAGACTCCCGACATTTCCCACCTGCTTATACATGGACAGCTCGTGAAGTCTCCCAAAGACACCCAAACGGGCGACCCAGCCATCTGGTTGACTCTATAATTAAATATAATATTAATCTTCATAATTCATCTTTGTTCTTAAGTAATATATATGTTTTTTAAATATATTTTTTTACAAAACTAAACAAAGTCAACGTGGCGCAGCGATACACCA
>DWNA01001873.1:0-13184 GCA_018249835.1 Heliconius besckei
TATTGAATAAACAGCATATATGAAATAAACAACGCGAGCCCCATAAATAAACACTTTCCCCGCATCCTTGTCGTGACTCCTAAAGGGCAGAGAAATTGCATTGAAGATTCAGTTGTCGCGATGACCCCTATCTTTAGCCTTTGTTAAATAGTGATCTGTCAAGTATAGCTTCTAGGATGAGAAATTATTGTCGTTTTAAATTGAATCCCCTGTAAGTTTCGTTATATTTGACAGTTATTTTTTTATATATTGTTGGCTTAGAGTGCAATAGCTAACAGCCTAAAAATGTTCTTAAAAAATTATAAGTATAATGTATCAGAAAAGTTTTTACAATTTATATAATTACTATATGAAATAAAATAAAGCTAATTTTTTTCACACTTTGGAATTACAAAATTGTATATAACGAAAAAACAAAACAAACTGATTTAGCGAGTTTACCTTCTGAGCCGACGATATCTCTTTTTATTTGGTGGAGAGAATTTTTCGTCCCCCACTCTTTTTTCCACTTTATATACACTAAAAACATGAATACATTGAGGGAAGTCACTCACCAATTTGGGGAAATTTTCGGATCAATGAATATTATAGTTATAAAAATGTCCACCTATTTGATATCTTTAACGACAATGGCACGAGAGTGTCGTTTTCTAAAGTTAATATAATATTCCTAATTATTTAATATTTGTCACACAAAATTACTTAGTATTTTAATACTATTATTTTTCAATAAAACTAAGAAAAGTGAAAGTTAATTCATCTACCTACATGCCTTTAAATTCTCACGGTGTCTAGACTCGTCGATTATAACTATTTATAGGAACTATTCCGTATTAGTCATGCTATCCCCTTAGGTTAAGGTTACCTTTTGCCCTTCGCCCTTTCTAGATATACTGTAACTAATGTTGTTAAAGGAAACCGACAACGCCATGTAGCATCCCATATAAATATACTGCCAGATAAATATATTAGAAATTGATTTAATCATTTAAATTATGCGCTGCTAACTAATATGGTATGGTGTAATTTAATGGATTATAGAGATTCATGTTGTATTCTGCATACAGCAGGGTAGGTAGAGGGAAGTTAAGACACTCCTTTCCCCGTTTTCGGCCGAATTTTCCGAGGCATTGTGTGTTGAGTGGCGGAACTCAACGTCGGGCTTTTGCTTTGGTGCAAGAGCGAAGCAATGAAAATATAAAGAAAAAATAATTAATTCTCTCAAATGGGGATCGAACCCACAACCGTCACGTTACAGTCACATCCTTGTGCCCGCCCCCGCCCCGGCCTCATGTATTTATTTATATAGATAATTACACAAAAATAAACCTTGCCTTCAGAATTCGACAGAAAGTGTCTTAAGACTAGGGTCCCTCTGCCTACCCTGCTGTGTGCGGGATACAGCGTGAAGCTGATTTTTTTTTGACAAAAATAAAATGCTAGCTATTTTCAATGTCAATGTTACCTGGCAAATAAAAACTTTTCTTAAGAGTTTTTAAATTGCAATACTTCTCAATCAATAGTTGTTTGCTGCTAATATATTTGCTTAGTTATTATATTATTAAAATAAAAAAAAGTTAAAAATATTAAGATTCTTTTGATATTAATAAAATTTTACGTTGTTTCAGATACGGATATTAGTCGCCATTTTTATCATCAAAATAGCTGGCTGTCAAGATGGTTTTAGTAATGAAGATTTCCTCCGATTACAGCAGTATTCCATTAACGATGGAGCAACTGAAACAATCCATAGTCCTTCAATGAGTTCGGTAAACGCTCAATACCATTTGGCTGACAACAATAATGGTGATTTTATTCGGAGTAGGAGCAGAAAAGTTTATCGTATTAAAAATCCATTTCAACACCAGCAAGAAGATGACAAAATATCTCAAGAAAATTACGTTCCACTTGATAGTAGTACAGGAGCAAGCAACCAGTATGCGGCAATGCAATATTCTTTACCTCCTGAAGAATTTTTGCAAAAAATGAAATCTGAAAACCAATATTACCAACAGCAACAACTATCGACCCAAATGACTGCGTTACCTTACACAGCTACTCCACAGCCTCAGTATCAATACTCAACTGTACCAGCTTCTAACTATGATCAACAGTTGAATCAACTATCAACGACAGAACCAAAATCATATACTCCAACCTACCAAAGTAATTCGAATTCATATCAGTATAATCCCTATATGTACAATGTTGAAGCAACACAAAGTACACCGATCCCTCCTTACCTAACTTCGCCTATACCAAATCCTCAATATACAGGTACACCTGTTAATACATATGTTTCAAGCTCTTCTCCAATTTATCTTTCTAGTCCACAAAATTACCAGCAATATGTTTCCTCTCCAATCCCAAACAGTCAGTCTGGAAACGTTGAATATAATAACAGAATAAATACTATCGCAAATAACTTTGAAAGGTCCAACGACTTCAGTAAATCAATGCAAATTGATCATTATGACAACTCGGCAAGTGGGATAAGATATCCATTGCATATTCAAAACCAATACCAAACAGATTTTATTTCATCAACTATGTCACCTAATACATCTATATATCCTGAACATTTGCTTAACCATTGGCAAACTCCCGTAAGTGCTGCTTTAAATGCGTTGCCAAAATCTGAAATGTACGCTCAAAAGAATTATCAATTTTTTAAATATAACAACAATCAGCAAAGTAATAATCAGGACACAGTTACAGATCTATCTAACAGTGACACACATCGAAATGGGAATATCCCTGCTGCCAATAATTTATATTTTAACTACGCGCAACCAGATTACCAGGTATATAACAACGTAAGAAATCAAGGTAGAGATTTGGAACAAGACGCGAGTCAATCTGATGTTTATTCTCATGGTGATTATGGATGGAAATTGTCAGAAAAGAAGTCTTCACTTGAACCGGAAATATCAACAAAGAACAATTATTTTAAATATCAAATTCATAGCCAACAACCTGAGACTGGAGCGATTAGCCAAGTAAATTTTCAGATGGACTCTAGCAAAAGATATGGTTATGACCAAAATATAAAACCAGTAACAGAAAAATTAGAGCCAGAGGAATTTGTAAAAGCTGCTGCAAAGGCGCATGAAAATTATAAACATCAATTAGAAGCAAATAAATATTTTTCAACGAATTATAATAGTAATTCATTTTATAATAATGACATTGATAAACAACAGAATAAACAATACAGTGATATAACTGAGGCAGTTACGGCTAACCCTCTTATATACAGTCAAAGGGAAATTTTAGATAATAGGCAAAAACTACCATTCGACCATGAAAAGGCACTAAAAAATATAGTACCTATAGACGTTTCTAACGTCTTACAAAGTTCTGAATCGTCAAGTAAACTGTCTTCTGATGTTGATTCAAGTAATAAATATAGTAATTATGCATATTATAAGGAACTTGCTGAGCAAGCACATGCTCAAAAACAATTTTTAAGGCATGCCATGGATCCCTATTATAAAGATAAAAATACATTTTATTCAATTAAATCAAAACCTGAAGATTTATCAGATAAAATGAAACAATTTGAGCACAGTTTCCTAAAAAATCAAGCGCCATTATATAGTCAAAGCTCTGAATCAGGAGATAAGCGTTATGTTGACGATTTATCTCAGTCTTTGAATTTTGCCGGTCAATTAGCGAATAATCCTTATGACAATATTCAGTCACCAGCAAATACGCATCAACAAGGCGTGTCACATTCACAAAATTCTGATGTAGCAAACTTATTAAAATTCAATGATATACCTTATCGCCTAACTCAGAGTCACAATTCTGAACTACAGCGAAACAGAAATATTAATTACGAACAAAGTAATATACCAACACCGTTACCTCCTCGTGTAAATCAAAATGTACAGAACCACAATATTGATATAGCCGCGGAGTTACTTAATAAATTAATGACTCATAAACAACTTAGTCCAAGCATCAATCGACCTGAAATTGATTCAGCGTCTAGTAGCTTATTACCAACAATTAATGGCTTTAAAGTAGCTAATCCTTTTAATGTTGATCTTAAATTAGTAGAAGATATGTTGAAGGGTAAACCAGCGGTTGATAACAGTCGGATGACTTCGTTACGAAGTGAAATACATAAGCCTTCGTCAATGAAATTTGACGTCTCACAGTTACAACAACTTTTTCAATTAAAAAACGACAATAATGGTGTGGCTCTAAATAGCGGACTTTATAATCCATTTACAAATTCCTTTTATGACATCTATAATGGCGGGCGCTTTCCTTATCAAGGAGTAAAATATTCACGAAGTGAAGAAGAACCGGAAAACATTCCCATTGCAGATTCATCAAATAATCATCCCATTGGGGCAGTTGTAGAAGAAGACGAGGGAAATACAGATTTATCAGATATAGCAGAAACAAACGAAGAATTGAATTTAAGCGAAGATAGATACAAAAATATTTATAATTCGAGTCATAGGTCGATAAATGAGAGACATAATCAACCAAGTATTACATACAGTAGTAGGTACTCTTTTAAGAGAAAATATCCTAAATCAGAATACGATGAACCTTATCCATTACTAAAGCCTCCACCTCTTCACAATTCACGCCATAGAGCAGTCCACAAAGGAGATAAAATAGTACACAGACGTCGTGTAATTAAGCCTAAAATGTTGCGATTTTACAAGACTGAACCTTTATTTGAAGCTGGTGCTTCTTTAAATGACGACATGGGTCCAATTAAGCGATCTCTTTCTGTTACAGAAGAGGAAATAGATAACAAAGACGAGAAATCAGTTTAAAATTTTGACGTTATGAGTGAATCTGTACAAAATTAGTATACTCAAAGTCTAATAGATAAATACTTAGATACTAACAGCATATTTTTCTGTGCTGGCTTCTTATGTATTTTGAATAATTGTTATATAACGTTAAGTTAAAGATAAGAAAAACATTGCTTTTTATGAAAGCGCAGCTTTAATAATTTTATTTTAAATTATATTTGTTATGTATAATAATTTAATATTCTTAAAATTCTTTTTAAATATGAATACTGTAAAAATAACACATTGCAAAACATTACTTTTAGCGACTACCATAGACGTAATTAGTGAAGACTAAAAAGTTCTAAGTTTTTTTTTGTTACTAATTTTTATTTGCTAGCTACATAAATAAGTATAGTGTATATTAACATTTTTATGAATATCGCATTTATCAGAATCATTTGTTTTGTAAATAATAACGTAGTGTTAAGATCATTATGTATTAATTTAATGTCATGTAAATATCTTTTTATTGTGATAAGTTAATATATTACTTGTTGTTTTTTTATGTTTATATAATTACATATATAAAAACATTTCAATTGTGTTGTTTCATTCATTTATTTTCAATAAATAAATAGAAGTTAGTATTTTCTAATTACCTTCATAAATGTGGTTTAAAATTAATGTTATAATAGTATTTTTTGTATGCATTATCAGCATGCAGTTATAGTAATTGGTCCTGACAGGTTTGATGACCAGATGAAGAATAATTGCACGTTTTTCATGGTCTGGTATTTATTAGCGATAATATATTTTAAAATCCAGATTTTTTAAAAAATAATCTTCCTTTACAAGCTGTGAAAAAAGTCAATATGTTCATTTTGATTACAATAGTAGCAGGTGTAAATTCAAAGATAAAGAAATAATTATCGGTGTACGAATCTCTAAATTTGTATTTGAAAAATACTAAATAACATAACTAAAAAAATACATGTATTCTAACAACTCACTTAAATTAAACATTTACGCAAAGACATAAATCAATTTCCCCAAATTTGATTTCACTGGCATTAACGCAATTATAAAAATATTTAAGCCTCGGGTTAAATCAGATAGTACATAAAATAAAATGAAATAATTAGATAGCATTTGATAGGGAAGTTTTAGTATGGAATAAATATGAAAGTAATAAATACATTGTTTTTGTTTATCTCCACACTGTATCCCGCAATATCGATGTTATACAGCGTGACATTGACAATAACCAAATAATTAATTATATATACCTAGTTCATTTAAATGAAATATAATATTGTACTAACGATTAATAACCAATATTAAGTTGAATCATAACAAAATTATTTATTAAATTTTTTTATTGCAAAAATGTAACACAAATTCGGAGCTTTTAAACTTTATAAAAGCTTAGTAAAATCTAACATCTAATATATTATATGACAACGAAACTATTACACAAAATAATTGAATAGGTTTTTGTTTGTAATATAATTTAATTAGAACATTATCACTAATTATTTGAACATTTCTAAAACATTATGTCAAGGAACACAGAAGATATGGCGACAAGACGAATGCGTGTGCGCATGTTTCGCTTTCTAAACGCATCACCCTGCCCAGAGCATTGTCCACTGAAGATATTCGCAAAATATTTAATAGTATAACGATATATACCTAGCGTGATATGAATGATAACAATTGACTACTGCCTAATTGGCTACATTTGATCTTATCATAAAATTTAATAGTAAGTATGTAGTGTACCCACATACTAAGTTAAGTATATTGGATAGCTTATTAGCTTTTTTAATTTTTCGTCGCAAGAGAAAATGTTGAAAAAATGTTTTTAATCAACAATCAAAAAATTTAAGAACGTAATTCAATAATTAGAGCGTAATTAATTATTAAAATTTAAAAAATTATTCATTAATTAAAAGCTTAAGAACAATATGAAAATAACGACGTAAGCACTACGATACATATGATACATTTTTTAAAACAGAATAAAAATATCGACATAGCAAAACAATTTCTAAGCGACTAGGCATTTAAATTATGAACATAATTTACACAAATACGAGCTTTTCTCAATGTGTCACTTGTTAGGCAACCAAATCACATTAGTGATGCGCCTATACTTTTTAGTAGGACATATATTAAGTAATCGGCAGTGGAATTAATTCAGATGAATAATATATCCGTTAGAAAAGGAAAGGTGTATCTTAAACCAGTTTTTTCTTGATATCGGTGTCGCTCTACACTGTATAAACGAAGCAGCTATATAAATATGACAGAAATCACCAAAATACACACATACAAGCTCAGCTTGTTAGAGAACAGACAGCTTTACTTGAGTGGCCAGCGGTTAGCTAGATACCATGGCTACACTTGTAAGTAACATACGATGAAATATATTAATGGTTACTAATGAACTTAGGACAAAATTAAATTTTCTTGTTTAACTTCTTTACAGACAAAATTGACTACGTTAGCCATCCTACTAAGTAGCAGCTATGCCGGGATATTACATGGACACAGTCATCATGAGGAATTAGGTCATGGTTTATCTGGGTCCTCACTTGGTAGCCTGTCAGCACCTAGTATATCATCAAGTTTTTCTCCGAGCTCTTTCCCTGCAGGATCGCTTCCATCTGCTAAATTTTCCAACGACGGATTTATTGGTGGCGGATTTTCTAGCGGTAGTGCTAATATCGGTCTAGGTCCCTCTGGTCTGGCAGACGTATCTTTTGGTTCAAGTGGTCTATCTGGAAATGGATTCAGTGGGGCACTTGTTGCACCACCGGTTAGTGCTAGCGCGGCACTACCTGGAGTGGGCTTCTCAGGACCTAGTGCTAGTTTCTCAGCACCTGGAGGAGCTGCTCTATCAGGACCATCAAGTGTTCTAGCAGGGTCTGGTGGAGCTTTATCTGGTCCAGGATTTGCTTTACAAGGTCCCAGTGTAGGTTTGGGTGGATTAGGACTTGCTGGAGGAGAGGGTCTTCCTCCAGGACCTAAAGCACCAGTTATCACGGAAATTCATGGACTTGCAAATAATAACGGAGCTCCTACACAGTATCGCGTACGTGACGAGACATACCAGGTCGTCCGTGAAGTTACACACAGAGTGCCCCAGCCTGTACCCGTACCAGTTCCTCAGACCGTTCAAATTCCTGTACCACAACCCTATCCCGTTCAAGTTCCAGTCGTAAGAAAAATACCTGTGCCCGTAGTTAAGATCCAACACGTGAAAATTGACAAACCAGTGCCTTATCCAGTGGAGAAAATCATCAAAGTGCCAGTTGAAAAGGTTGTTCAAGTGGCAGTAGACCATCCCGTGCCATTTGAAAAAATCGTTAAAGTTCCAGTTGTAAAAATAATCAAAGTTCCCGTTCATGTTGTCAAGTCTTACCCAGTGCCTGTTGTAAAGACAGTTCATCACCAAGCTCACAGCCACTCCAGCCATGATCACGGGCATAGCCATGGTCATGGCTGGAGTGGCTCCAGCCACGGGCATGGTTGGTCCCAATGGTAAAGCGAATCAAAATATTTATACTATTTCATTCACAATGCAACCTAGTTTGGTTTTGTAAATATATTTCACTTCGATAGCTCATCTAGAGGCTGCAAAGTAGGGTGATAACTAAGTCATTAATTTAGGTAAACGAATTGTATATAAGAAATTTATTGTTCGTTTTGTAAATACCTAGTAATATAAGTTTCATTTCTTAATAAAATAATAATCCAAAGATATATTAGTGTTATTTAAAACCTTTAATATTTAAGCCAATATTTTCAAAGAGTTTGTATAGTAAAAAGAAATATAAACGTAAACTGCACTTCATTTAGTTTCAATAAAAATAAATAAATATTTTTTTTAAATATTATTTTTCTTTTTAACAAAATTTTATTATAAACAAAACTGACAATATAAACTTAAACAGAGATTTTTTTCCATATTGTAAGTAATATAAGAAAGTTGACCTCGAACGTTAATCATCTTTATTAAAACCGTCAATATAATCGTCTAACTAATATATTATCAGGTTTAAGTTTCTTATATTCGATTTGGGTATTTTTTGTAATATGCAATCATTACAATTATTTTACAAAGAATATTAAAAATCCTTACACAAATCAATAACAATACATTTAAGGCTGTCGCTGAACGAATAAATTAAATTAATCATTGACATAAACACATATGACTGTCAGTCAATTGATCATTAAATGAATAATCATGTAGTTCAAACGGGCGAAGCCGCTTGCAGGCCACTAGTATAGTTATATAAATAGAGTATTTATTCGTGAGTCATGTGGACTCACAAATATTATATTTTTTTTAAATTAAATTTACAATTAGAAATATTATGACATATGTACAAAACACTCTATCTAATTCTTTGTACGCAAAGAAATAGATAGAGATAGAGGGAAAATACTATTGAGACACTCCGTTCTCTATTTCCTGAGTTAGAAACTAGACAAATTGGTTAGTGCTCAATTGTCACGTTCGGAACGCCATAATAATAACACTGAACACTATAGAAATTCCTGTCAGAACGAGGTAGTGAAAATAATTTATTTTAGATATTTTTGGATTATTTATTTCCCGAGTGAAGATAGAACTCACCTGCATCGCGTCTCAAACGCTAAGTTTTTTACATGGGGTTATAAAAAAGGTTATATTATCCAATTATTCAAGATTTCAATCTTAAATTGAATAAGGCTAACCTTAAAAGTAAACAAAAGTCGCCGACATATTATATTTTTAACCGACTTCTGTAAGAAAAGGAGGTTATTGTAATACAAGATGATGTATACGAAAGTTGAGTGTACTTTAGCCTCCTTCTACTACTTTTAGTCAACTAAGTCTGTGAACACTTTTTGTTGCGAAACTCAATAGCACAATATAAATACTGAAAATTTTTATATTAACCAAAACTCGTATCTTTATAAAATTTAAATAGATGAAGATAATAAATTCTAACTAATGAATTCTGACCGGTGGTATTAGCGTTGCCAGATTTTGTCTCAAGTAAAAGTTGGATTCTTATCTTTAGAAATGCTAGTAACTTATTAAAAAAATCTAGTAATTAAAAAATATTTTTAAAATCGTAAATTTTAAGGTTTTGGTTACGAGAGGTCTGTCTGTTTGTCGCTGGGGGCATCAAAATTTTGAGCTTGACATGGGGACGTCCCGCTAAAATAGGGATGTCTGGCAACGCTGGTTGGCCTGACTTAACGATGGTTATGGGTTCCAATCACACAGTGTATAATTTATATTTTCTAATGCTGGAATTCCTACTCTAAAATTAAAGGATAATAGAGAAGTTTCTACTTTTTACTTTCACTTTTATTGTATTTTCGAAAAAAAACTATTTAAACTATGTAAATATTATTTCACTAAAATAAGAATTTCCTATTGAGTAATATTAAGCAAATTATAATTTTCGAATTATATCATAGCAAGAAAGTTCTTAATGATTCATATTTATTTACATACATGCATGTGCACGAGGTCATTTTATTCCAAATTAAACTTCTAAATTACATTATTTATGCAATTGTATAAAATAAATCGTAGTTGACATTTTTTATATTATTAATTACAGATAGACAAAAAAGATAACAACAATACTTTTATATATTAAAACAAAAAAACTAGTTTATTTCGTAGATTATATTATGCTAAGATGTTTAGCATTAGAAAATATTTAAAAAAATAAATCTTATCGCCAAGTTGTTTAAACATGGCCGTACCGTAATACAAAGAGTGAAAATTGAGATCAAATCTGCAATAACTCGGAACTGGTTAATCACGCCCGTTCTTGCGAAACACTATCTTAGGCCGATGTCTAAAACATAATATATTTACCTTATAATTATATAAGAGCAGTGACACAGAATCGCACCGGAAGTAGAAAAAAATCGGTCAGTCGATATTTTATTACTCATCTACATATAAAATCCCATGAACCAGGTGAAAATGGAAACGCAACGAGCTTACATAAAAACCATAAGCTTAATCTAATATCAAGTTACGTCATACGAAAGATGTTTTTTTTTCTTTCAAGTTGTTTTATATAGGTCATGATAATTTTACCTTATGACTGCAGAATAATAATAAATAACCTAAAAGCAAAAAATAACTTATTTTTAGTTTCAAATTGTATCCCGCACATAGCAGGGCAAGTAGAGCGAAGTTGGGTACCTAGTGTAACCTAGAGCCTAGTGTGACGGAACTCAACGCTGCATTTTGCCTCTATACTAAAGAGAAGAAATAAAAATCTCAAATATTTCATTCTCTCGAGTGGGAATCGAACCCACAGCCATCGCGTTAACAATCGCACGCTTGTGCCTGCTACACAACAAGCTATTACATACATAACTCATTAAATTAGTAATAAATTTCAATACAAATTTTGCACCTGCACTTAAAAAAGTTTAATGATATAAATTGGTCATACTTTATTACACTTTTATTATTTTCAAAATACAAAACAAAAAAGAATTACGTTAAAATTTGTTTTAACAAATCAAATTAGAAAATTATTGGAGAATATTTTCACATGTTCCTTATTATATAAATATTTATTGATATTTATTTAAAGTCCTAAATATTTTGGTGATATTTCTCTTACGACGACATCCGTCCAAATAATTTATTCGTGTGTGTATCAAACGAGTGACGTCTTGGACCATGTGTGTATAAATATGTGCGTCTGGTGTGTTGTCGAACCAGAAACCTCCGAAACTCGGAACACAGAACAACAACTCATTTTAGTTGGCTTTGAGCGTTTAGCTAATAGCCATGGCCTTTATAGTAAGTTGATGATATTCCATCACTTTTATAGTAAAATATTCAATATAAAATAAAAAGATTTGATATTAATTTAAATATACTATTGTTTCAGATTAGGGCAGTATTTTTGTCAGCCCTTGCTTATAACGCTGCTGCAGGTATATTGGCTAGTAACAATCACGGTCATGATTCTTATGTTAACTCAGCGCTGAGTGCGCCATCTGCATCATACGGTCCACCTTCATCATTATATGGGCCTCCAGCTCTCTCAGGGTCCTCGTCATTACATCTAAGTGGAGGTTCGTCCTTCGGCAGTGGATCCGTAATTGGTAACTCATTACTTGGAGATAGCTCTGGTAGCTTAAGTGGAGCGATTGGTGGCGCTTTTATTGGCAGTTCAGCACCAGGCTTGTCACTTGGAGATTCGGGTCTTGCTGGCGCAGCTTTAGGTGGATCTGGGTTCAGTGGAAGCTTGATTGGTGATGCTGGAATAGGAAGTGCTGGACTTGGAGATAGTGGGCTCGCGGGTGGATCCCTTGGAGGGGCTGGATTAGATGACCCAGGACTAGATGGGCCTGGACTCAGTGGTCCCGGATTAGGTGGACCTGGACTCAGTGGCCCAGGATTAGACGGTCCTGGACTCATTGGTCCAGGTCTAGGTGGACCTGGACTTAGTGGTCCAGGGTTGAGTGGACCTGGACTCAGTGGCCCAGGGCTAGGTGGACCGGGACTTAGTGGTCCAGGGTTAGGTGGAGCTGGACCCGGAGGCGTTGACATCATAAACGGAGTTAGCGTCATTCCAGGTGCTTCTATCACCTTAGCTGGGCCTCCCAAAGTAATTGGAACATCTGTTACCGTCGGCCGCCCAGTCGCCCAAGCATCAAGATACGAACTTCAATCAGTTGTGCAGAATGTAATCCGTCGCATACCTATTGAGGTAACTCGCCATGTTCAGGTAGCGGTACCTCAAGCAGTACCTGTACCAGTGCGTCAGGAGGTCAAAGTACCAGTTCCACAGCCATACCCCGTCCACGTCGATGTTGTAAAGAAAGTCCCTTACCCTGTGTATAAAACTGAGCACGTCGAGGTTGAAAGACCTGTCCCTGTCGAAGTTGTTAAGCATGTGCCTGTTGAAGTAATTAAGAAAGTGCATGTGCCTGTAGACAGGCCTGTGGAAGTAATTAAAAAAGTTCACGTGCCAGTCGAGAAAACTGTCGAGGTTCCCGTGCCTGTGTGGAAACCATATCCAATTCATATCATCAAACACGTTACTCACTACAAGAAAAAGAATTGCTGCTGGTAAATTAGTCTTTAACTCATGATCGTGCCAAATAGTCAATATAATTGTAAATAATTTAGTCATTAGTTGTATATAGTATAATATTAAAATAAAATTATTATCTCTTTATATGTATTTCATTTGTATATAAAAAACATCTTTATAAATTAAAGCGGGAAAATTATCTATATATATAAAATCGAAAGGTCACTCACTCACTTATCACGAAATCTCAAACTACCAGAGCTAGGGGTTTTAAATTTTGCATAGGAGTTACTTATAGGACGTAGGTGCTCGCTAAGCGGGAATTTGCAATATT
>DWNA01001874.1:0-13181 GCA_018249835.1 Heliconius besckei
ACTAGTGTTAAGACACTGCGTTCCCATTTAGATGTTTCTGTTCCCCACTTTCCGCCGGATTCTGGGGGCATTGCGTGTTGAGTGGCGAAAACCAACGACGCGCTTTCCCTCGACACCAGAGCGAAGAAATGAAAATATAAATTTAAATATAATATTTCGTTTATTAAATAATTTAATAATTAGTATAAATAAAGTAATTACTTAAAACACATATGTATATGTATAGGTATGCAAATTTCCAATAAACCACAATTTGGCGTTAGCATGAATTGAGTTAGCGTGTAGAATGTAGTTCTTGCATTTGCGGTCTGCTATGCATTGTAACGTGACTGGTTTCCAAGTAGAAATTAATGTTGAATCTGGTCTATATTCTGTGGTTATTGTTTCTTGGTAAAATTTCTAATTTGTGTTATTTTTCAAAGTATTGGAAAATTTGGTGATATTTTAATTAGAATAAGATTTTTGTTAGCTTCCACTGTATCCCGTTCATAGTAGGGTAGGGAGAGGGAACCTCGAAACCTGATGTTGCACTAAATAATACGGGAAAAAAAAACTATTATTATTGGAAATACCAAGCAATTCCGTGTTATTTATTATTTCATAACTTTTACATAAACGACGAGAAAATATTTAAAAAAATTGAGTATTACATATAATTATGTATTTAGATATGCATAGAAGTTTTGGCGATTATCATTTTGTTCTCCGAGGAACAATTATAGAAAATTATAGTTACCTAGTATGAAATAAATAATAATGATGAAAGCAGGACGTTTGTATTGCTTATAATTATTATCCTTATATTTATTATACGACAATCAGTCATTATGTTATAAAAATATGTTTAATAGCTAGTATTTTTCACTCGCGCGGAATTCGGTGGAAAGTGGGGGGCGGAGTGTCAACCCTAGACTTCCTCTGTCTACCCTGCTACATGAGGGATACAGCGTGAAGCTGAAAAACAATATTTTTTGTAATTGGGCGGTGCATTTTAAGCTTGAAAGACATTTAAAAGAAAAATTGTTATTGGGGGCATTTAACAATAAAATAGAGCTCAAAAAATGTTCTTTTTAATTTTTACCTATTTGTCTGTTTGTGTGTGTCGTCTGTGTGTCACGCTAGTCTAAGAAATGGTGAACCGTTTTAAATGTAGTTTTTAGTACTATATTATGGCAAACACCCTTTAACATATAACTTGTATTATGATTTTGTTTTAATTTTTATCAAATTAAAAATGTAGGTCACGCGTTAGCAATTTTTATTTTATACCAAGGACTTCCAAGTATTGGTTGCAGTTCTAGATAAGGATGGGCATGGGGATACTTGTTAGTAACATTCAAATTATATTCTACTTATATATTAATTATTATATTTTTAGAAAATATATTATAAGAATGTGGAAACTCTGAGATCGAAGCCTAGATGAAAACTTGAAAATTTCTCTGCTTTCCTTCCACAAATTAAATAGAGGAAATGTAAACTGAATATTACAAAAAAAGTAAACTTATAAGTTTAACAAAGTCATCCATTACATACATATACATTTATATCATTATTTATAATACACTTCAAATTAGATAGTTCATGTAATATTACATAGGGGATTAATTTGTGATAAGGATTGGTTCCACAGTATTACTAATAAATAATAATATGTCTCTATATGGCCTACTTTGGCTGTTATTATATATTATTCTATACTTGGGAAGGTAGTTATGTAAAATAATAATATTGTTATTTTATTACAATCGTTAATCACCGTCGACTCTTCTTTCTCTCTGGAAGGGGGTTATTCTTCTAGAAAGGGAGAAGAATCTCGAATCACAGCTGTTTATTTTAATTTTTCGGGTGTTCATATCACGTATTGTCCTCCAAATTGCTGGAAAACATGTTTACATTTTGATTCTCTGCCTAACATTACTTTAAGATATCTTTTCTCTCTACTTTAAGAATCTTTACATTAAGATATTTAAGATATTAGATTCGATTTAGGTCCTCCGTCTTGCCTGAATTTCTACATATATCATACATTTTTCATATTCATCTCTGCATCTTCAGAAATGACAACTTATAATTATAATCTTTCTCTCTTTTTTCTACGTCCTCCTTGCCTCTACACTGCTGAGGTGCAAAGTTAGATTATTAGGTAAGTTCGTCAATAATTTATCGGTCACACCATATTATCTATTTATCAATATTGATAGTGATAATGTTCAGGAATGTGAATCATCACATTTTATGCCAAAGTATATAATATCAGCTTTGTCTTTGGTTTCTTATTTACAAGATACGATTTTTAATAGGAATTGTACCTATTTTAATACATACCTATACATGAAATAGCAGTAATCCACCCTGATCCTGAGCAATCCACCAAATTCACATAATAGGTTCCTAGGTTCCCTCTGCTTAACCTGCTATGTGGGGGTTTTTTAACGTCTATCTGTTACAATATAAATATTATTATAGCTTATAATTACTAAATTCCACGTCAAACTAGTAATATGTTTTTAAGTAACAGCCTTGTAAAATAAAACAACGCACACACCTTTTCCTTATATGTATTTTCAAGGCCATGTTTATTACCGTTTAATGAAAACTTGGAAAACTGAAAGTCTGTATGACATTGTTAGATGAGGCGATGAAATGGGTTCTGCCTATTGTTCTTTTTTTATTTTCTTTCTTATCACTTTTCGAATAATTTTTTTAATAGGTTTAATTAATAAATAAATTTAAGAAATATGTAAAATAATTGAATTTCTGTCCCGTCTCAAAAAGAAACGGAAAGAAAAGAAAGAAACTTGTAAACACTCTTGCCCATAACATAACAAATACGATATTAGGTATGTCATATTTAAAAATAAACTTTAATCTTAGCTCAGTTCTTTTTTCTACGGAACTGCTTTGGACGCCAAAGGTCGGTTAAAAATTAAGACGCAATTCGAGTTCCAACATTAATAGCGTATGCCAATTGGATTAAAAAAAACTATAAGCTACTTGTGTCCATACAAAGTACCTGCTTTAAAACCGATCTATAAGTATTTAGTATCGATATTTAATGTTTAAAATAAATTAATTACAGTTTAGAAACATTTTATAGTTAGTTATGTATGAACAATATTGTAATTTTATATTTCAGACGACGAGATGCCGGTCCGAGACGCCGCCAAAAAGTCTCTCGTGAGCGTCATCGACGATGGAACAAAGACTGTCAGATTTGTGGTACGTGACAAAGAAATTAAATAAATAAATTGTAAATATTAGATTTAAAATATTTTAGAGAGCAAAAGAGCTGCGACGTGATGTCATAAAAAATGAGGGGAATGTAGGAAATAGAGAGTTTTAACACTGCGTTCCCACTGTGGTACTATTTGCGGTATACAATGTAATCCAAAATCATCGAATTAAAGGGATGAGAACGAATGAATCATTAGAAATTTGATTTTAGGGCAGGCAAAGAGGGAGAGTGTTGAGACGCTTTATTTTTCACTTTCATCCCTTAGGGGAGCGGTCAAGCAAATATAATTATTTCCACCAAATATCAAATCTCGAACTGTCGTATTTACAAACAGACATTGTTTCACTGCGTCATGTCCGTAGCGAATTATACTTCAAAGTACTTTGTATTCTATATTGTGTTAACATTTTCCTTCATATATTTCATTTTATAATAAGCGATTTCGTGACTTCTACATATACCTACGATACGTTTAATATCGATATGATAATAATCATCATATTGCTGTTTTGTTGATAAAGTTATGTTAAAATACATTATACACCTAAACAAGTGCGATAATACTTTGATAATAAGACAAAGCGCGGCGTTGAGTTTCGCCTCTTAACTATCTATGTATTGTCGCAAAAATTAGACTATATTATTGTCAGTTATGGTTTTTTATTTTTATATGATTTGTGAAATTATTTAAATCCTATATCGAAGGGGAACTTTGAAATTTACCACTTGTTGCGTTTTAGCACGTTATCGCTAATTTAATTTGCTACCTTTAGAAAATTTAATTTATATATATACCTCTATATTTCTGTTAGTTCATGATATCACAATTTACTGCGATGTTTGAGTATAATTTGTTTTTATAGTATTTTAAGCTGGAATTTTTCTTTACTATATCGACTTATTTTCGTACATTTGACTATCGAACGTAAAGCCCATTTTTAACGTTCCATTATATTGAGAAACTCTCTCTTAGTATACTAGTATACACCAAAGAATACATTTCAGCTTTTTAAAGTTTACTAGTTTTGGATGCTCATAGAGGCAGAGAGAATTCAGTGTAAATACACTTTGTTCCCCACTTTCCGCTCAATTTTCAGTGGAACTCAACGTCTGGAGCTTTGTCTTGTTATAAGAACAAGGAAATGAAAACAATTCGTATTTAACGCTGGGAAACGAACCCCCAACGGTGACGTTTACAGTCTTTATGGCGCTGCGCCACGACGGAGTGATCAAACAATTTAATTAAATTATTTCTTTATTTTTGCAGATTTACGAAGCGGAACGTTCAGAGGAATTAGTTTCTTATCAACTAGACAAAACGGAAGTACAGCCTCAAGAAGGATGGTACGAGCAAGACCCCTTAGAAATTATGCACCATATTAAACTATGTGCGGAAAACGCTATAGACCAATTGACTGAGTTAGGTATGTTTTTGGGTATAAAATGAAGAGAATGTTTAAAAAAGTTAATTATATCAAGAGATATGACTGTAAGCGCGGTGGTTGTGGTTTCGATTTCTGCTCGGGGATTGAGTTATTTTCGTTTCCTCCCTCTAGTAAAATACAAAATACCTATATCTTAGAAGTTGGACAGACAGTGACATTTTTTGTACTCTGCATAAATATTTTAATTTAAATATTTCTTTAAATATAAGTCAAAATATACGAAAATTAAAGAACTCTTATTTTCCTATACTTTGACTTACGGTTGTTTAAAATATAAAGTTCGGTAGATGTGTATAGAAATTTATAAAAGTATAAATAACTATAAATTTTAAGTTAGTTTTTAATTAATAAGACATACGTTAACAACGTAAAATTTTTGTTCTCTCTGTTAGTTTTCTTTTTATTAGTTTTGTTTTATTTTTGACAGGTTATACAAAAGAAGACATTATAACATTAGGCATAACGAATCAACGAGAAACAACGATAGCGTGGGACAAGTTCACGGGAGAACCTTTGCATCCTGCCATATGTGAGTATACAGGAATCATTTTAATCATTTAAAAAAGTCAGTTTATGTCAACAAAATAATATTAAATTTTAATAAAAATTATGAAATTGCTACAAGAACATCTATTTATTGCTTTTAATTTTTTTGTTTCATATAATTTTGAATATAGAAAGATTTGTTTGAATCAATACTTTGAATCTTTCCATATGATGTTACGGTGAAATTGTTATACCAATTTAATTATAATTTTTAATTTTTGTACTAAATAACAATATTATTTTCCAGCATGGAACGACATACGTACAAACAGCACAGTAGACGCAATACTAGCAAAAGTCCCGGATAGAAACAAAAATTATCTAAAAAGTATATCCGGTTTACCAATAAGTCCTTATTTCAGTGCGTTAAAAATGAGATGGCTTAAGGATAACATAAAGGCAGTGAGACGAGCGAGTAGAGATAAGAGATTGATGTTTGGTACTGTCGATTCTTGGATAGTTTGGGTGAGTTATATTAGTTCATTCTGTCATTCATTTATCATTATAAGAGGTTCCGGAGGTGAAGGTGTGGCGGTGGTGGTGTTTTCGGGATTACATCCCCTTAGGGTTAAAATTTTTCAAAATCCCTTCTTAGTGGATGTCCAGATTAGGAAAGTAAACATTTGTCCAAATTTCATGTTTCTACGCACAGCGGTTACGGCTGTGCGTGCGTCTTACCTCAGTCAGTGAGGACAAGTCCTGTTATATATAGATAAGCAGGGTCTCATATAAAAGTAGCACTCTAAACTATTGCCAAACACATCAGTTTATACGTACCCTATATACATATAAACGCTCTCAACTCTGGACGTTGAATTTCCATATTGGTTTTTTATAACAATGTCATATATTTTACACAGTTTAACAAATTTTGCTTTGTTGCCAAATTTTATTATTATCCGTTTATTTGTAATAATAGTAAGATTTTTTATTATGCTTTCATTTTAGAATTTAACAGGCGGTCCACACGGTGGTCTTCACATTACAGACGTAACCAACGCTTCTAGAACTTTACTCATGAATTTGGATACTTTAAATTGGGATCCTATGTTGTGTAGGTAAGTCTATATTTTTCTTAGTTTTTCTATGTTTATATGTATTTTTTCTTGTTGGTTTCTTAAAACAAGTTATTTTTTCATTTCTTTGATGAAAAAAAAAAGTTTTCCAACAATCTGGAACTAATTGAAGCCTTATAAATTAATTAAGCTATATGTATATTCTTTTCCAATACATACTAGGACTAGTCATAATTGAAAATTATGATTTTATCACTCTGCGAAATTATAAGAGTTACATTATTTATATTTTGTTTCTAGTACGGCGTATACAAAGGCGTTGAGTTTCGTCACTTAACGCGCAATGTCTTCAAAGCATCAGACATTGAGGCAGTGCGTAAATAACGAATTTTCTGAACACCAAGTTTCCTTTGCCCAACTAAGCAATGCGGGAAAAAGCGTGAAAACGCTACTGTACAAAAATAAATCTTTAAAGTAAAAGTAAGACCGGGGTGGTTGGCGCTTAATGAGTTAGTAGTTCAGCAGTGGACGGCGATAGGTTAAAAAAAAAAGTAAAAGTGTATGTATCGAAACCCGCAAACATAATAAATTTTGTTTTATTTTTCAGATTATTTGGTATACATAGGGAGTCGTTACCGCAAATACGAAGCAGTTCAGAAATATATGGTTCAGTTAAAAATGGAACAATTTTAGAAGGAATTAGGATATCCGGCGTAAGTATTTTTATACTGAAATGACAGTTTGACAAAATTTTTATTTACAACATGCAAAAATTCTATTTGATATATAGATTTTGATTTGGTCTTTTTTTGGGTTACAAGATAAAAAAAAGTATAATAAACTATATAAGATATATTTTCATAAGAAAATAACATAAAAAATATATAATATTTCCAGATATTAGGCAACCAACAATCAGCGCTAGTCGGTCAAAACTGCCTCCAGGCCGGCCAAGCGAAAAACACCTACAGAAGTGGTTGTTTCCTCCTCTATAATACGGGGCAGAGGCGAGTGCAGTCCACGCACGGCCTGCTTACTACTGTCGCCTACAAAATGGGGGATTCGCCTCCTGTTTACGCTTTGGAAGGTAATATAGTGATATTGGCAACCAGACATAGTAGTTAAAAGTTAGTAAAGTCGCTCAGGATTGGCACTCTTATGTATATTTTTTTGTTTTTGTTTTTGCTTCAATGAAGGCCAGACAATCGAGTTTATATTGTATATATAAAAACAATAAAAATAAACTACTTTCATCCTATCTCCCAGGATCAATAGCAGTAGCGGGTGGTGCAATGAAGTTCCTCCGGGACAACCTAAACCTAATCCAGGACGTGGCCCGGGACACGGAGCACATAGCGGGGCAGGTGTTCTCAACCGGGGACGTTTACTTCGT
Source organism: Heliconius besckei (assembly GCA_018249835.1). Classification (NCBI taxonomy): domain Eukaryota; kingdom Metazoa; phylum Arthropoda; class Insecta; order Lepidoptera; family Nymphalidae; genus Heliconius; species Heliconius besckei. The sequence continues at coordinate 7,639 of DWNA01001874.1, forward strand.
GCCGGCATTGAACGGGCTATATGCGCCGTACTGGAGGAAGGACGCTAGGGGGTAGGTTTATTGTGCTTTACTTATAGTATTGTTGACGAGTCGTGACCACTTTGCAGTTTTGATTTTAATTTTTTTCTTATGTTTTTGGACTTGGGCTTCGTCACTGAACACGCAGTGTCTCGAAAATTCGATGATTCGATTTTTGCAAAGTATCTAAACACTAGATTCCCTATTTTGACATTTATAAAGTTATTCCACGATTAGTAATGAAACATACTTATTTAGAAAATGTATAAAAATTTGAACGTAGCAGGATCTGAACCTACGCCTCTTTGAAATCATCTTGAACAGTTTCAAGAGGCGCAGGTTAAATTCCAGCAATATTAATTTTTTTATATGTTTTCTCAGTAAGTACTAAGTTTGCCTATTTTAATATTATTATACAATTTTTTATGGTTTCAGTATAATTTGTGGTCTAACTGCGTTCACAACCAAGAACCATATAATTCGAGCTGCTTTAGAGGCTGTTTGTTTCCAAACTAGGTGAGTTAATAAAATATTATATAATACTGGATAGCCCAGAAACGGCATCGCCCGCTTGAATTTATTTTATATTATGGCCAAATTTTACAAAATGTATAAATATAAATAGATATTTGATTTAAATATAATTTGATATTTACAGAGATATTCTAGAAGCGATGAACAAGGATTGTGGAATGCCATTATCTAAATTACATGTGGATGGTAAAATGACCTCTAATGATCTTTTAATGCAATTGCAAGCTGATTTAATTGGAATACCTGTTTGTGAGTATTATTACTATTAAAATTTTTATATAATTACTAGCGATTCACCTGCGAGTTTGCCCCTTTATATTTATTGTGATATAATCCAAATAAAGTCATATAAAGTCTCGAAAGTGAGCAAGAAACGGAGAACGAAGTGTATTAAACACCGTCCTTTCTGGAATTATGGAGCATCATCCTACTAATATTATAAATGTGAAGTTTGTCAGCTTTGTTATGTTCGGTACATCCAAAATGTTATCCAAATCAGTCCCAATTTTTTGTTGTAGTAAAGAGACAAAAGCACATACAAAAAATATATATACCTATTTATATTTTTTTCCTAAATTCCCAGTACGAGCCCACTCATGGGACATGTCAGCGCTCGGTGTGGCGGTGGTCGCGGGTTCAGCCGTGAACGTTTGGAGTATGGACAGGTGGAGACACCGCGCCACGTCCACTGATACCTTCCTGCCTACTACTACTGATGATGGTAGGAAGTGTTTTTATTTTTTGTGGCGTGTTGAGTGGCGGACCTTAACTAGATACCAAAACGGAAAAAAAAAATTAAGTAAATATTTCGTTTACTCGAATGGAGATCGAACCCACATTCATTGCTTTACATATACACCCCTGTGCCTGCGCCACGACGGGGCCAATATTAAAAAAATATGTTATTTCCTTTAAAATATTTTTTATCATATAATTAATAAAAAAATATTTGTCAAACAGATCGTGACGCAAGATATACAAAATGGAAGATGGCGGTGCAACGCTCCCTCGGCTGGGCGACCACAAAAAAATCTATCACAATGACAGGTCAGGCCAAAAGAAAAAATAGCATTTTAAACGAAATCCAATCCCCGCCCCAAAGTAGGAAAAATTCAGGCATAGATAAAAATATAGACCTAGCCATAGACAAACCTGTGACAGATGAAGGCGTCGATGATTATATTCAGGAATTAATTCAATATTCCGCTCGAAAATTCTCAATTTTTGTTCCATTACAAACGCATAAAGACGAACACACAATATTAGATGATATAGAGTATTATAAAAATAAAAAAGAATGTGATTATGGTATGTGTCAGTGTTGTCATAAGAAAAAAATACAAACCGACTGGGAAACCATAGAGGAAATTATAGAAAATGATCCGGAAATTATTTTCGATAGCGATGACAACCCTATCGTGGTTGAACCTAAAATAGAACCCATAGTGGGTTATAAAAAGAGATTGCCAGTGGAGAATATACCCACCTTATTCAAAAATATATGCCAAGTTAGAGATACGTTAACGTAGTTGCCCATTTTGTATTACTTTATTAGGCTGTTAGTGCGATGGTTTAAGTCAATTTTTTTATATGAAAATTACTTTTTGAGTAAATCGTTTTTAATTTGATTTCTCGAATAATAATCGAATAATTTCGTATAAAACAATTTTTGTGTAATATTACCATAAATATTTAATAATCTTTGACTTTTTGTATGTATTTTTAAGAAATAAAATATCTAAACTCAGTATTTTCAATTTTGTTTAGTATTATTGAATTAGACCAACCATGTACTGGCAGCCATATTTAGTTTAATTGTTAAATTGTAACGGCGCAACGACTTAGGCTTTGGTCTCAAATAAAAGTATTATTTTACCTACTAAAGGTCTTTAATTTTATTTTTTATCCGTTAATGCATGTTTTTTTTATACCTTTATCCTTGTTTAAACATTATTTTATTTTTTTTACTTTTTTTATGATAGTTTATAATCTTTATATAAACTATCATCAACAAAAATACAAACCTACATTATATTATTATTAATTAGTTTGTTTTTTTTTTAATTAGAGCTATTATTTTTAGATAAATATAGTAAAAGAGAAAAGTATACATGAAACATTAACATTTTATTGTAACACTATGTGGATTCGTCCGCTTAAATTTATTGTTATATTATTGATAAAGGAAAATATCTTTACATAAATTGTAGCCTATGTGTAATGTATAAGCTTTATTTCTGAAAAGTTTCATCTGACTCCGTTCAGTAGTTTTCCCGTAAAGGTGAAACAAACATCTATTCCTATAAAGTTCCACATTTACAAATACACAAAATAAGTTTTACATTTATATAAATATTTAATATATTTATTTAAATGGGCATGATTTTTTTATATATAATTTACTGGTTCTTTTTCTCAATAACGTGTTTCAATTCGGTTATAAGATTCAACGTGAAACATCGTGAAATATCATATAAAGATAAGTCATTTAATATTATTTTGAAGTAAACCTTTTTGGGAAAAGGAGCTTTGTTTTAACCATTTTGTTTCTATTTCTTCTAACTGTCCACGCTAATTTATCTAACCAGTTTTGCTATTTTTTGCTAATTATGTCCTACATGATTTTTTAATCAAGTTGTTGAGTGGCTTACACCGCCTTTTTCTTAATAAATATTCTTTCATTTAAATGTTGAACTCATTACTATAAACTATACATAAATATTACAGAAATTGGAAGAAGAATTTATTTATCAATATCTATAATTGCATTTTATTTCTGCAACGCATTTTATTTTTTTATGTGGCAGTACTAATACACAGTACGGTCGACGAGTCGTGGCTATTCTCAAAGTTAACTGTAGCAACCTGCGCAGATTTGATTTCACGATATTTTCTTAAGTTTGATTAATTTCTTCCCAAGTGCGCAAGAGTTTAAAAAGGCTGACTTTAGAGTTGCCACTGACATCGGCTTTACTATACATATATCTATTATAAAACAAATAATTTTCTTTATTTACAGAAGAGCGATATAAGCTGTTAGCTTCAATTCCTGCAACTGTATACCTCATTGGTACCTTCACTATGCTAGTCGTGTCCACATTACTCAGGAATAGGTGATAAGTTTTATATTAAAGGTAGTTCAATAGTATAGGTTCAAATATTTTATGTAATTATATTTTTTAGTTTTTATGTTGAATTTTGTGCAAAAGACATTTTTTTAGTATTGTATTTTTTGGTTGGGCATTGGGTGTAACTTTAAAGTAATTTTAAATATTAATCATACTTCCGTGAATATGTTAGCTTATTACAAAATAAAATATTAGCGAAACTTTGTCAAAAAATCCCATTAAATTTCCCTTATTTGTTATTTTGAATATATTGAAATATATATGAAGAAAACTAAAACTCTAATCCAAAAGATATTTTTTATATGAAATTCTAACAAGTTGACTAATAAGTTTCTTAGATATGTTTCAATGATATGATGCTCAAACTCTAATGTTGCTATATTAATAAATCATCACTTTTGCATCAAATGTTGCCATACTATATATTTTTAAGATAAAATGTCATTTTCGCAATATTTGTAATGAATCATGATTAATTTGATATGTACATAAGTAAGAATTGTGAATAACTTTTATTACACTTTTGACTTTGTAAGCATTTTTTTGGGTTATTCATCTTTTTAGTGAGGCATTTATTTATTGACGAGTGACTTGATCATTTTATTTTTATATAGTTATTGATTTGCTTTTATATGATCGATTTTTTTATTTTATATCGATCGATTTTTTCAAGTTTATAAGACATACGATGAAATCACTTTTTTCAAATTGTATAAAATTAGGCATAAATTCTTATTTATGCCTAATTTTGTTTTTAAAATTCTTTTATTGTAATACTTTTTTTCCTCAATTATATTTTCTTAACTTATTTTAGTAAATTGAACATAAGCCATTATTGAAATGATGAAATGAACTATTTAAATAATGTAAGCACAAACATCATAAAAGTTGACTTTAAAGTTAAAGACTAAAAAGTTTTCATTTTAATCTTATCTAATTTGTAATAGACATGTAAGAATAATAATATAATAATGTATGTCTGTAATTTGACCAAAATATGTTGTTGTAGATGGCTGCTTAAAAAGCCCCAAGGTTTGAATTTATACTTTAAACTTATTATACATATGCAAACTTATAAACATTTATTCATATTTATTCATATTCAACAATTTAGTCATATATTTATATGTAATAATATTGATAATATATAAAAAGTTCATATTTTTAAAGATTTATTCCATGCTTAAGAAGTATAAAGATTAGGATTTTTCTTACTTATATATATTGATTATCTTCTTCCACAGCAAAAAATACAATATGTTCAGAAATAATTATAATTTCAGAGGGAGTTCAGAGGGGTTTCAGAAGGTCCCCCTTACTGTATCATTTTATATAATAAAATATTAGTAATCTTAGCTTGACATTTGATGAACATTGTTTAATTTATTATTTAAATAAATTTTAAATAAAGTAATGTAAAGTATATTTATTATTATTTAATTACAAGTTTAATTACAATTATTTATTGATTTAATTTATTATTGATATTAAATTTTAGGAATAAAAGCCATAACAATCGTCTATAACGTGCCTGGTGTTCACTGTGTCGATGGCATACAAATTAATTAAATTTATTTATATTTCTTATTATTTTTGTAAATAATCAATATTCAACGAATAGGCCACGACTCTAGTCTTTTTGTTATCGCATTAATTTAAGAACTTATCAATTACACATTTGAAATATTGTTTTTACTTTAATTAAATAAAATTAATGAGTGTTAATTGTATATTATGATAAGTAAAAAATATTATTGTTGGTGTAAAAAAATTTGTCTATCATTCCTATGATTTGTTTGCATTTAGGGTATTTCCGGTATTTTAAGTAGATAAACATTTATGGGATTTATTTGGATTTATTAG
>DWNA01001875.1:0-13179 GCA_018249835.1 Heliconius besckei
GTAAATACATAAAAGGCATGCAAATGTTATTTTAACTCGTTTTCTCTAAATATCACTATGGGAACGAAAATTAGTAAAAAGTACCAAATTATTGTGTTATTAGGTTACGTTGAACCCTGTTCGTGCATGAAAAGTAATTATTTGTGGGTAAAAAACGGCTGTCGAGGTAAAACTCGATTTGCGCGCAAAGCCTGCGTTCTTGGACCAAAATATATGATCGATCACCACCAAATGTTGCATAATTTAGAATAATAACTTTTGATTTTGTTGGAGATTTTGTAACAATTTATTACTATAATAATTTATTTAACAAGCAGTGTAAAATTGCATCTAATGCAAGCATTTACGACAGATTTATAAGTTAATACTTATAAACAAATATTGAGAAATGGTCACAATAAGACTAAAATTGAGCGGAAAGTGAGAAACAGCGTCTACACTGCCCCGCACTTTTGTAACATAAAAATAATTAATTAAATGCTAAAGGCACACAGATGTCGAATTAGTCAAATCTACTAATCAAACTGTATAACTATTATATGAAATTATTGTATCATATAAATTTATTACCTTAGTAGTTAAAGATTGTGATATATTATACACAAAAATTTATACAAAAAAATTAAGGCTGCATTATAGAAAGTTCAATTATCAAATTAAATACAAAAATATGTTAATATATGTATTATAGTATACTTATTATTTTTACGTCCACATATATCAAATTAAGAATAATCGGTTATTAAATAAAAGGATTTCTTAAAGATAATAAAACAAAAATGTGATCTCATTATATGTAATAAAAATAACATAAATTATATATAGATATTGGCATTGTATAACTTATTATGTTACAACAATAATTGGTACCTAATTTTCATATTATGATTTAAGTGCAAATTTTTACATATCACACTACCACCATTGGCAGCAGTGTGACACAGCTCATATAAAAATGTAAAGCTTATTTCTTCTACAATTTATATTTCAGCTTGTGTTTGATAATAGTAATAAATATATTATTCAATTCTTCTTACATTCTAATCTAGCAAACTTCAAAAACTTTATAAAGATAATCTAATTAATCTACTTATTTTCCACTCTTGACTCAACAGCCTCAATCCATTGTTAATGTGCAACTAAAAGAAAACATATTTGATTTGTCAATTAATATGAAATAGAATCCTTAATTATTAATAAATGCACATTTCTACAGACAAAACAGTAATCCATTTTAATTTCATTTAAAATAAGTAACAAGCGATGTTCGTCAACAAAAACATTTTCTATGTACTATAATTAAAATATAGCATTTAGTAGATCAATAACAATATAAGGTTCCAATCACATATATATGCTGCTCATTTCCATTCTCTTTGAACACTTATACAACTTATTAATGAGTTATTGAGGATACACGATTACCTAATTCACATATGTTGGTGTTTTTAACTGTATAATAGCAGTATTGTAGTTATATTTTGTACTTATTGTAAAATATTTTAACATTTTTTCTGAAGATTTTTTGAACACTATTTGTATAACATAATTCTGGTACCAAATAGATGATTAACATATTATTATTACCTTGATTCACAAACCAGCTAACTTCATGTGTGTGAACTTTACAAGAAATGCTGAAAATCTTGTTATTTCCAGATCACTTATTAAAAATATATGTTTGTCTTAAATAGCTAAATATATTATCCACCAACATAAATATGTTTTTCATAAGTAGTCTGTAAAAAAAAATACAGTCAAATTGATAACCTCTTTTTCTTACAGAAGTCGGTTAATAACAATGTTTTCCGGGTCTCTTGTAAATGGTGTTCATGCAGATGGAGTTAGCTAAGAAGGTATAGCATTTACAATTAACAAAAAAAATGTTATCAAATATCTGATAAATATTTTTTTAATTTTTAAATAGATCAGTAGTAAGTAACAATTTCTGAAATAAATACATGTCATTCTATATCTTAACTATCTTAGACACCATTTATGGTTGATAAGTCACATACTATTTATTACTTTTTAATGGAATAAACTACAGCTTCAATTTCATAATTTCATAATCAACTGTAGTGGCACCTATTCTGTTCACCGACTTACATAAACAAGTTGAAACATGTTCGATTTAGAATTAATTTCAGTCTTTACATGAGTAACTTATAAGTACTGAATTTTACTTCAAGTCTACTATATTTCTATTTGTTACAAAAGTGCATACAATACAAGATTATGTATAATTGAATTAGCAATGGAAGCACTAAAATTCAACTTTTGTCATTTATATAGTTCATTGTAACATTGCCTATGTAATAAAAATAAATTACAAAGAGAATTTTATTTTTGGAACTAGTAGCTTTAATTATTTTATTATGAATAATAATGTTTTATAAAATAACATTCATCCACTCAACCACAATATTGCTTATTGAATATAAACTATATAGGCATAAGATTCTTTGTCAATTTAATTTACTCTTAGATTTATTTGATTAATTTACACTAAAATAAATTAATTCTATATTAATTCATATATATTTAAATAGAAAACAATATGTTATATTAGATACTATGCCTAAAATCTAATATAATCACTTTGTTTCTTTTTTCACTGTCACAGTCTTTTCTGCAGGTTTAACAGGTGCTTTAATTGTGGATCATTTTTTTTTTCTGTCTTGAGTACACTTAGGGCAGTACCACTTTCCTTTTGGCTTAATTTTAAGATCTACACAAGCGAAATGGAACCACTCAATAGGGCAGTCTGGATTATCACAGCCTATCATCTCTCCGTACGACACTTGATGACAAAGGCAGTATGTTGGTTCGTTAGGGTCGACTGGCATGTCGAGCACGTCACTCGGGTGGGCCATGCCCGCGACGGAGTCCAGATCCGCATTTTCCTCTTGTTCCTTAACCGCAGTGGCTGTGGTTGTAGCACCTTTTCGTTGCGCCTTCTTTTTGGCCGCAGAGCGACCACTCGCGACAGCATCTTCTTCGCTTGATGCGCCTGTGCGCTTTTTCTTACCTGTTGCTGTCGCAGCTTTTTCACTGCCCTTATGCTTTTTCCTTCCTTTTTTAACAGTAGCAGGATTAGACTCCTGATCCGCAGTGGGTTGTTGGGCGGCGCGAGAATTCATTACTTTCTCTTGAATTTCAGATTCAAAACGTGCGAGGTCAGAATCAAGGCGACGTATGTGTTTATCTACTAGTTCATATGTTTGTATGGCGAGTTGTACTTTATCGTCTCCATACTCTTTAGCTTTATTAAATAATCCTTGAATGGTATTTACCTTTTCTTTTTTTGTTTCTTCATCCATTTTGGGAATATTGGGCAGTAATTCATCGGCCATAAGATCAATTGTCCTCATTAGACCGTGCGCCCTATCATCGAGGTCTCGCATTAATTTAAAATTTCTTTGTAATTCTATGGGTAAATGCTGCAAGCTGTCCAGATAATGCTCCAAATATAATGCTGAAGTCATTTTGTAATATTTTGTAACGACTCCACTCTATTAAAATATAATACAACCGCGCCAAAATAAAAGAAGATATTAATTAAATTTACACTAACTTAATTTTCATTAACCAGACAGTATAATATTTCATAGAAACTTTGCGAAATCATTGAATAACCGACGAAATAAAACGAAAAAATATGCTTTGTATTAATTTAAGATTACATTACAACAAGCAATTTCTACTGTCTGCCAATCAAACGAACTAAATTTAACGATGCACGTTCCCATGTCAATTTCTGAACAATATAAGTAAAAGTAAACTTTTGGCAAAATGTAAATTAAATGCTACTTTTACTTAAAATATATATGCCATATTTTTGTCTCATTTTTTATCAATATTTAATAAAAAAATCCCAGGATTTTTTAAGGAAAAATTTATAAGGACTCAAAATATTTTAAGTAAACTTGAAATTAGCTCTTATATTACGTAAAACGGACCTGTAGAACCTGTGGTTTAAATTTTTACTTTCAATTTCGCATCATTACCACAGATAAAAAATGTATATAAATTATAAAAATTTAAAAACATATATAAATTACAGCATAATTATGAATTAAATTTTAGCAGTTTTAAAAGAACAGATTAATTTATTATGAAATATTCATTATCATTACTGTTACTGAAACATTATATTTCACTATATCTTTATGGTTTTTTGGTACTGGTTTGGTACTTTTTCAGCCATACAGTAACATCAAAGTTATATAGATATATACATTTATGCTATTAAATAAAACATTCGTATTATATAACATTGCATTTAATTAAAAATATTGTTTAATAATTCCTAGGGAGAGCTAACTTTTCTCGTAATTTATTAATGTAATAGAAAAATCAATTTTTACTATTGTATTTTGGAAAGGTTCCCTAAGCATATATTTAATATGTATTTTATTTCATTTGGTTCATAAGTAAAAAAGTTATACTAATTCAAAGTATTTGTTTGGACTAAGTAAATTACTACAATTGTTTAATTGAATTGGCTGAAACTTCAGGTTTTAATATTAGTACAGATAATATCTTTAAAATGATAATGTTATTAGAATTTATAATTGTGTAGTACAAGCGGGTGAAGCCGCGAGCGGCCCGCTAGTATAGTTATATAGCGTGTAGGTAACCCTTGTACTGGACTCTTACTATTACTTTGATAAATATTTGATTGCGTGGTAAAAATAGCCACAGTACTGAGCTATCCAAAATATGAATCACTCGAAACAATTCCCTTCACTTTCTTTGGTGCGAAATAAATATATAATTAATGTCTCTTCTGTTCTCCAAGAAAATAATCTCAAGAGAAAGTGTGCAATTATGTATCATAGGGTTAACTAGTTATTATATAAATCCATTTTATTTCAGTATTCAAATTGTTACAACAAAGCAAAATTAATGCAAGGAGTATTGTCATTATTTAACTGTTAAGACGTGTTATTAAATAAGAAAACCAGTTTTTTATATTTTATTGTATTAGCAAATAAACAAGTTATAAAATATTTTCTTAATAGAAATGACACTAGTCCGGGATACAAAGCACTTTAGCTTAATTTACACAAATTGTGATATGGGTTATATAGTTATTTGTAATAATAATCACGTTACAAGATCATATTTGGATTAATATAATAAATATATACTGTTACAATGAAAGATATTATTTGTTATTTAATGAACAACAATTATACAGATGTCACTCGCTAACCCACAAAACAATAAATGCAAAAATTTTTACTTGGACTATTCAATTTCAGCGAATATAACAACTTGCTTTACATTTAACATTAAAATTATAAACTTTAAAGGTAAAAAATGCAAATAAATAATTAGCGTTTGTCGGTCGAACGACAAAAATAAAGGAGCGTTCGTTTACATAATCTACAAAATATAAAACATGCTTTATTTCTTACATCTATAATTTACATTTTCTTAACGTTAGCCGTGATCATATACGTAAGTTATTACTAATATGCTACAACACCGTCCGCGGATGTACAGACTACGTGGATATCGATGATTGGATTAAATACTTTCGAAGGTTACAATCAACATGTATAATTTGAAATTTTGAATATTCAATTTCTTATTGAGGCCAATCTTGGCGTAGGGGCATGAAGTGCGACTGTAAGCGAGACTGGTTGTAGGTTCAATCCTCACTCGAGGAAATGAAATATTTATTTACATTTATATTTCCATTTCTTGGTTCTGTTGTTGAGGCAAAACGCGGCGTTGAGTTGTCTACTCAAACATAAACTAATACAGAAAGTGGGAAACGGTGTACCTTAACACTAGGTTCCCGCTGCTTACCCCGCTGTGTGCGGGATACATTGGGAAGATGATTCAATTTTTTTATCAATTACTTATATACTAATGGAACACAGTATACAAAAATATAAACGCATAAATATAGAGTATATATAGGAATATACATATGAGGGTCAAGTTACATTCATATTATAAGATTTCAAATTCAATATCTAAAAGCAGCTTAACTCCGCTCAATATATATACTATATAAGTAAAATATAAGGTACTTAAATGAAGTGTCAACTTAAGCCTAGCTACATACAAATCTCTATATATTTAAAAAATTTGGTAGACATTCGTTGCTCATTTTTCCATTATAGTAAACATTAGTTGCGGGGACTTAGTGAGCAACTGAACATTGTGGAATGCATATAAAAATAAAAAAAACCAAAGGTTCCTAAAATAAAAGAAAATGTATTTAATATAAATGTATAAAAAATCTCATTCGCTATTATCCGCTAGCCCTCTAATACAAAATTGAAAATATTGCAAAGACTAAGCTGAATATAATTTTTTAAATGGAAGCTACTGATTTAAACGATAACTTTAATTATTGGCACTACTTATGCAGGTCACAATATGTCATAATTATTAGTTTTATTTTAATGTTATTTTTTTACTTAAAAGAGTACAAAAATAAGAAGTAAATTTACTATTTTAATTAAAAACATTGAGATATTCAGTCAGGCTATCACCGTTTAAGTTATGCTACTTTTGAAATTGTCTTTTTCATCGGAATATTAAATTTACTTCTTACATTCATGTACACATTCTTGCTATAGTTGTATACACATCTAAATTACAAATATTCATCACCTAATAAACATGTCAATAGAAAACTTTCTCCGCTAAAATTGCAAGACTATACTCAATCAGCAGAATAAAAAGTGAAATAGAATATAAATCATCCATGTTTCTTTCCAAAAAAAAAATGGACTAGCTACGTTACGATAAACAATATATTTTAAAGCGTTTTACGATGTAAATTAAAATATATTTAAATCTCAAACACATTGTCACAACCACTAAAGATTTTTATGAGAAACATATCAAATTTCAACAAGCTTGGAAAGCACCATATACAGATATTGTGCTGAGGTGGGGCTTCGATAAGAAAACGGGTTTGATATCTTAAAAGTAAATAGACTTACAAACAACAACGCAAGCGCCACATAAAATACGAAATCTGCCAACTCTTATAACTCTACGATTAGGGGAGTCTACTCTAGTCTTGTCTCGTAACTAGTTTAATTCAATATGTAATATATTTGGTTTACATTAAAACTGTTCAATCCTATCATCTATCAGCTATCATCATCATCAATAGCCGCATACATTAATGCCTAGCGAAATCTCATCACTCCAAAACTGATTATGTGAAAATGATTAAATTACAAAACACAGCACAAAAGCGCACCGAGTACATACAACTTCGTCGCATATTCATAGTGAAATAAATAACTCTCTCACACAAACAAATGGTAAGAGATGTTACATCAGCTATACCAGCGTTTCATACTTATCGAGGACATGCGCTTGGTTGTTATCATCACCGTGGGAGCGGGACCGAGGTCGAGGGGCTGTGTCGACGCTTTTCGCCCTCGTCTTCTTATCATGGCCACAGGTACAAGCCACAGAGGATTGTCGTTTCAGGGTCTGTGCTCTGGCACCTGCCCATTGAGGGTCTAAGGACTCACTGCGACCGTACATTTGTCGTTTAGTTCTTCCCATAGTAGCGTGAGTGAAGGCTGTGCTTTGACCACTATCAGACGAAGGGCGCATTGACTCACTTCTCATGCACATGTTACCTCCGGCACGCCGGAACGAATCCAACACACGCTCCTCGATCTCCTCTATATCCTTCTTCTTCACAAGCCATATTTCCTCTGATCCTCGTGTAAAGTAGCTGGAGCCTTTGCTGACGGAGTACTTCTCCTTATTTTTAAGCTTACACTTAAAACTATTTTGAGTATTCACATCATCGGCTTTGGGACGGGTGGTGTCGGGGGACGCGACGTTGCGGAACGCGGTCCCATGGGATGGAAACTGATCTGGCAGTTTCGTTCCGAGGCTGGGGGAACGTATGGTCACGTCGATAGGAGGCGGCATAGGTTTAAATTCAGGCTTGATTATCTTTTGTGGTTCCGGTTTTTGTATCTTCTCCTCTTCGTTGCGTTGCCACTTCATAGCGGTTGAGCTGACTAAACCTTTAGTTACGAGTCGTTCTTGTGTTTCTGTGTTCTGTACAAGAGGTTCAGTAAGTTTGTCTGTGTTGCCTATGTCGAAGAAAACATGATCTTTGAAAGGTGTGGCTGGTGGTGGCAGATCATCCTTACTGTCAGAGCCAATTCTCTCCGACCGAGAACGACCGCGAACCGAGCCCGGCCGCGACAGTCTGCCCGCGTTGACATTTGCATCTTCTGCGGCTTTCTCGAATTTTCTTATTTTATCTCCCACCCCGTTGGATTCCCCAGCCTTTGCAGTCTTATCTCCATTTTCTGTTTCCTCAATTTTATTAAAACTATTACTATCATTTTCTGCAATCTTATCTGAAATATCATTAGTTGTGGTCAATGAAAGCTTCTCCAATTTAATAGGCGCTTCTTTACCTAATACAATTTCTTTCTTCTTACTCGCAAGAATATTTTCGTCAGATTTCGAATCTGCTCTGTTAAATTTAAAGGTATTTATGGGTGGTGATGTAACACCTTTGTTAAAAGGTGGTGAAAGAACTTCGCTCTTACTTTGCGTAGGAGAATCTCTACTCGACGGCGGCGAAAATACTTTCTTTAATGGCGGAGACATGACCTTACTAACTGGTGGTGATGTAACTTCATTTTTCTGGGTTTGCTTTATATCATTTCTAAATGGCGGAATGTGATTTAATTTATTGATCACCTCCTTCTTAGGCGGGGACGCCACTATTACATCCGGTGGAGACGGAGTCTTGATCGACGGACTAGAAACCGAGCCATCCTTTGAGTTTTCTTTAATCAAACTACTCTTTCTAGGAGGAGCTGCAACCAGTACGGACGTTTTGGGCGGACTAGCTTTTGTAGCGGATTTCGCTTTCTGTGCTTCAATGTCCTTGCTTAAAAACGACGAGTTTCTCACATAACACTCATCTTGCGTCATATCATTCTTGGTGGCCGGCGCATGTTTGATCTCTATATGGGTACTGTCCTGGGCATCCGGGGGCTGTTTGGACTCGGGCGGCGCCGGGGGCAGTTGGGGTTGCTGAGGGTCGCGCGGTGGGCGCGGGGAGGCGTTGCGTCACGCGCGGGAGTCGGTGGGCCACTCCTCGTCGTAGTCGGAGTCGGAGTCGTTGCCAGAGCTGGTGTCGCTCTGCTCGACGGCGACGCGGCGCGCCAATATGGACGCCACGTCGAGGAGCGCAGGCACGCCTCGCAGCGTGTCGTACTTGCCGGTGGATTCTTCGCTTCGCTTTTCCACTTTGCGGAGTTTTATACCTGGAAATATTTTTTTTATTCAAAAAGTGTATTGAGAAAAAATACGCAAACACTGTCTTCTTATTGCATTTTTTTTTCTAAAGCACGTTCGAAACACGTTCCGCAAGATTTAGTAATTTGTTTTTAACAATTGTACTTTGTTCATGTGGGTATAAAAATGTAATATATTTTTACTCATAAAACTAAAATTGTATTATATTTATTATGAAACTTAATAAAATAACATCACAAGCTATTCTACAAGATTATCGACATAGCAGTGATGACGGTTTTATTTTAAAATATTATTTTTATTATAATATACCTCAAATAAATAAAATAAATTACCTTCACGTATAGCCTTCAACAGATCAGATCGTGGATCGGGCGCCGGATCAGCCGCTGGGCGAGGTGGCTTCAGGGCTGAAGCTCCTCTCAGTAGGGACGCAGGTGACGGAGGCCTAGGACGGTCCTCCTCGGGCGGCGGGGGCGCAGGTGGCGCGGGGGGCGGCGTTGGAGCTCGAGGTGGCAGGTCCTCATTGGACATCATACCTGATAATTCATTCAACAACATATTTTTTATACTGTATATTGATGTCTTTATAGCTTTACCTTCTTATGTGTTGCTACATAAGAAGATATAGCTTATTAATGGAATTTGCTAACTATATAAAATTGTCAATTACCAATAACAGCATGCATCTGATCGAGATGTGCATCGAGTGCGGTACGATGCGGAGGCGAAGCGCCGTTAAGGATCGGCGGTGGGGACGCGCTCTCAGGTGGCGGGGGTGGCGGCGGGAGGGCTGATCTGAAAATATTTTTGATCTTTTAATATACATATTACACATAATAATAATACAAGATAATTAACAAATTATCATAGCTTTTTTTTCTCGTTGTACTATTTCAAGGATTTTTTTTACTGATCTGGTAAGATAAAGCACGGCAGCGAGTTATTTCTCCCTGCTATAAAGCGTCACGCTTCAAAACAGCTAAAAATATGTCTGACCTAGTAGGAGTATGATGGGGTGGAGTTTCAGCTTGTAGTGGCGCTGGAGGCGCGGGCGGAGGGATAGAGGGTCGAGCCCGCCGGGGAGTCCCAGCGATGCTTCCCCCATAGATGGGCTCTATTGGACCATACGGACTTTCTTCTCCCATTACTGTAATTAAATTGGTGTTAGGAAATTTATAATATAAACCATACAATACTTACAAAATATAATCGAATAAAGAAAATATTATATAAACAAACAAACCTTTAAACACTAGGTTCCCTCTGCCTACCCTACAGTGTGTTGGATACTGAAGCTGATTATAAAGAATTAAGCCATTTTTTAAATTTACCAGTTAAATTAAAAACTACTAAAGTTATAAGCAATAAAGTATATAAGTACAATAATAATAATTACCATGTCCATTCCCAGTGAGTCTAGGAGTTCTATTCTGCTGGTTTTCTATTTCAATCGAATTCGGTCGCGCCGGCTGTGAAGACGGCGGCCTGTTTTGAGATGCTCTATAGCCACCGTCGGTTACTGTCGTTGCTATAATAAAAAGATAATCATTAAATAAAAACAATATTTATTTATTTTATATTAAGTATACATTATTTTTATGATGTAACTTTCAAGTCATTACTAAAATAGAATATTTTGATAAATAAGCAATAAACAAGTAACAATAATACAGGCAAAAATAATACTTTTAAATACACTAAATTTATTATTCAACTAGCGACCCTCTTGCGGCTTCACCGGCTTTTACTACTGGATTATTCATATAATGTATGTTTGCAAAGCACTTAAGATAATGTGACAATTAATTAAACCCTAATGCAATCCGCATTATCGTAGTTTCAATAAGGATTTTCCAATTGTTTAACACAGCAAGGATTTTTTAGTAGGTACCGTAATTATAAATCTGTGCTACTAATCTTTTCAAGTACTTATTAAAATATGTTTAAATGACAATTTTTAGATAGTTAAATGACTAATTATAAACAAAAGCCTACCTACTAATTAATAACTACTACAAAAAATATGAAACCAAATATATCGCGCTGAAATAATACATTCAACTCCAATTATCCAATACGTACAAACGCATCTAAATCTTCGTTGCTATAAAGGCAGGCGGGATTTTTTTTTTCGAGCTTGTTGTTAATGCTGAAGAGTAAAATAAATGTCCCTGATGAAAAGCAAGCACTACGTGGCTGCCTGTGAGAAAAATAAAATAGATTGCATCGGCCGGGAATCGAACCCGGGCCGCCCGCGTGGCAGGCGCGCATTCTACCACTGAACCACCGATGCGAAAGTGGCAAGCGGGCGCGGTGGACGCATGGCGAGTGGCGAGCCATTTCGCAGCAAGGATTTTTTTGATATTGTAACAACTTCTAAAGTACTTATTAAAATGAAAAACAGTAAAAGACAGTTTTGATCTATATTAAATGGCCAACGTAACTAATATACTTATTTATATGCTGAGAGTAACGGGATAAGTTAAACTTGAGTAACATACAGCTGAAGTGTCAACGGCGTGATGTGTTAACAATTAAATGCGTGTTTCTCTAAAACTATTCGCAATTTCGAAATAGTGTAAAAAGCAATTTTTATGTTCGTTTAACGTAGAAAATTAATAAAGTATTCTAAAGGATAAGGATTAATACCATTATGGAAAAATATCCCTCACAATAAAAAATATATTAAAATTACCATTTTTAGACAGAAATATGATCACTACACTTTATCATTAAAAGATACGAATATGCTGTCGCGGACTTTTTTGTAGATCTTATTAAGAGGAACAATACTCCGGTACATTATTTTCAAGTAGTACTTACCATTAAAGCAGCGCATGCGCGAAAGTGTCTCAACGGGTAGGACTTTATACACATTTATCTTATTTATGTTAACTTACATAAGAATGTACAAATAATAAACTATATATAAACCTTCCCTGAGAAATACTCGACCTAATGGTGAAAACCGCATCAAAATCCGTTGGGTGGTTTAGAAGAAGAGTTAGAAAGTTCAGACAGACACGAAAAGCGACTTTGTTTTATAAGATATAGGATAGGATAGGATACAAGAGTGAATGTAAATTATTATTATTATCATATAGGAATCTGTATTATGCATGAACTAAATTTGGTTCCCGTGAAGGCAAGAAAATATATTAACATGTTTATCAGATGTTGCACACAATATCTTTGACATAAATTCCCACCTTTCATAAACTTTACAATTTTAGACTATTGTTGTTTCTACAGATGTAATAAATATTATAAGTATTATATTCTAGATACATACACAATATTTAGATAGTATTTTTTATGTAATAAAAATATAGAGAATTATGGGGAAAATGGGGATCGGAAATAAATGTCTTAACATTAGATCAAGGTTTCCCCAGGTTATTTATTATTGATTTTATATATTGAGGAAGTCGCGGTGCAGTAATCTGTCTATAACCGTATAGTATAGGTTGGATTCCCACTTGGAGGAATGAGCTATTTTCATATCCTCACATTGGCAACTAGACAAAACAGCGTTGATTTCCTGCCACTCAACACACGAAATATCTCAAAAATTATAGGAAAAATACGTCAAAAAAAAGAAAGAAGACTTAAAAGCTATACTAACTCTGATACATCGGATCCGGGCGGTACTGTTCAATATTGTAGCGTCTTAACTGATTGGGCGCCATTATATGTTCACCACGGGTCACCACTTCCGCTTTTTGCCTGTCGCGAGTGGAATGTGGGACTCGAACTCGCCTTGTACCACGACCATCTGGGCCACCAGTGCGGGGCTGGCGGACCTGTGTTCAGAAAAATATTTTATTATAGTTTTTTTTTTTCTTAAATAAGACTCAAGGATTACTTTCAATCCTTTTTGAGTTCCAATAA
>DWNA01001876.1:0-13178 GCA_018249835.1 Heliconius besckei
AATTTTCCACCTGGTCTTCTAAACAGAACTGCTTTTTCAAAACAGTGGTAGGTTTATATTAATTTAAAAGTACTTGCAAATACTAATAAATAAATAAATACTTGAATAAAAAATATTTTAAGGAGACCGTCATGAAGCAGTAGATGCACTGGGTACGACTGTAAAGAAAACGGTTGTGCGTTCGATTTCCACTCAGGGAAAAGAATTATTTTCCAACAAGACAAAGCGCAGCGTTCAGTTCCGCCACTCAATAAGCAATGTCTAGATAATTGAGCGGTGAGTGGAGAATGGAGTATGTACACTGGATTCCCTAAGCCATAAATATATAACGTGAAGCAAAAAAAAGTATTTTATATTTGAATTACGCCACATTTAATCCCACTTAACCAATATTACATTTATTAAAATAACACGAACACAAACACACCCTAATTACGCAATAAAGAAAAAACACAACCAAATTAAAAATACTTACAGGTAAAACGTTTTGTTCACATTTCACAACTTACAACATTATAATTAGTCTACATCCAGTACATTATATTCTAGCCAGGTTATATCTAGGCTGATAGTTTTATCTAGACCCTCACAAAGACACCCTGTTGTACACACACGTGATAACGTATAGCAAATAATACTTGTTGGACGTGCAGTTTATTTATAAAATACTGTATTTATAGTCGAGGATCGGTTATGTTGTTTTTGTTGTAATATTATAATAAATTACTTTTTTTTGTTGGTTTTTATCTGTATGTAGGATAGGCAGAGATAACCTAGGAACTTAGGCTAAAGACACGTTCTCCAATTTCCGATACAACTATTGTGGGTTCAATTCTCACTCGGGGGAATTCACTTCACACAATGAGTTCTGGAACTCAACACACAAGTTTGAATACTAGGTTTCTTCTAGGTACTCTGCCAGAATGCACATGCAGAGAAAGCTAAAAAATATCAAAATATCAGTTATAATAGTCATAATACTGTCTTATTGAATTTAGTTAATGGATTTGACCAATACGGCTTGCAAAAATTTGCTTACTTACTGTTCACTACATCACACGTAGTTTTAGTATTTTTTATTTAGTAATATATTTTTTTATTTAGTAATACAATAAAACATTTTTTCTGGACTAGGCTAGATATTATTTACATTTTGTTATGTAGCACGTAATGTGTCTAAGCGTAACAAGATGAAGGGCGGCGTTGAGTTCTGCCACTCATACGCAATGTCACGAAGATTGAACGGAAAGCGGGAAAAGGCACTCCTCCGTAAGCAGAGGGAAAGTAGTGTTAGGAAGTATTCTAAGACTACTTTCCCTCTGCTTACTCTACTTACTAAGATAAAAAGTAAAAGTATACACAAAAAATTTTAACATATCGTGATATAAATAAATAATCACTATGAATACAGCTTGGAAGCTTTTTTCTGCGCGTCCGGGCGCGTCCGGGCGGGGTTATCGCGGAAAAGTTGAGAATTTTTCAAAATTTTATCTACGTACTACAGTGCATTACTGATAACGCACACAAGCGTTGATAGTGATGTGCATTGCAAGTGTAGTCTGTAGACTTGGGTGGTCGCTTAGTCGAAAGTCGATCGACTGATGAAGTTTTCAAGTCTTATAATTTTTTTATGTATTTTGAGTGTTTTTGTCGACTTAAAATGTAAAATGGAAAATCTCATTCTTATTCAACCCCTTATGAATTTCAGTAGTTTCAACTGTGAATCTGTCAGACACTTAGTATCGGAAAAAAATTATGTCCATACATAAACTTCTAAGAATCCTTTGTAGTAATTTAACACTAATTTCTTTTCATGCATCAAAGGTTTTTCTATTAAGTAAGTAATTATTTTTGTTATTTATACAAACAAATACAATGTGTGAATACAAAATTATTGTGAAAAAAAAAAGAAACCATTAGGTTAGGTACATTTAAAGAAATATTATAGATTTCTTTAAAAATAAACTATGAGTAAAGTTTGTTCATCGTTGCACATATTGAAACAAAAAATGAGTTAAACTTTTTTTATTTTATAAAAAAGTAACATGCATATATTAGAAAAAAAATTACATAAAACTTAATAAAAAAATCTCTGCAAAATTATACAGACTACGTTTTAAGACGATGCTATCCCCTCACTAGTGGGCAATAAAGTAGCCCAAGACGAAACACTCTCATTCCTTAAAGACGTATATCAGAATTAACATTAAATTAAATTAAATCATATCAATTAATAAATAACGTTTAAACTTAATAATGTTATATGATATTTACAGTTTTTTAGTATCACAAAATAAAGTATTTTTCGTTAGAAAAAAGATAATGAGCTGTGTGTTTTAAACGGAAATTTTATAAGTTGTCGTGGCGCGGATCGGTTGTATTTTTCTTTTTAACGGAAAGGTAATTATATAACTTATTTTATTATGTAATATGTAGTGATTTTTTATTCTTTTTTTATGTTTTTTTGACAAGTTAAATCAAAATTTGAGCGTCAAGTGTATTTTTTGACTAGAAAGGTGTTATTGCGCAGCTTTTTTATTGACTTTGAGTATGAAGTATTCTTTATACCATTTGCTTTTTAATATATATTTTTAACTTTTGAGTTATTTTTGAATATTTTTGACCTTGACATTAATTATTTTTTATGTTTATTTTCAATTTTTTGTGATCTGTTGGCTATTTTATACAATTTTTTTAACTATCTAAGACTATTCTAATATGATTTCTAAATATATATTAAAAATACAATAAAATTTAGTTCTAATAAGAACGTTTGCATCATTAACCAAAATTTCCAATAAGATTTTTTTTATACATCTTTAGTTCAACTATTGTTCACCAGATGTCACCGTGACAAGGTTTTTAATTCTCTTATCAATTATTATTTTATTTTAATAATGAATGTGTACATTATAAAGATAATGAGGTTTTATAATCTTTTGTATGTAAATTGCTGATATACATTTTAAACATGATTGTGAAATTTTATATGGTATAGTTTATTCAATTTTTTTATATTCAGAAATCATTAATTATTTTTAAATATGATATTTTTAATGTATTATTTTCTTAAAACTGAAATAAAAATTAAGTAAGTTGAAGTTTTTAAATGAAAATAATCGACGATTATTTGAGTCGTAGTGGACAGCATCTAATAGTGAATTCAATGGTAGTGGATTCATGTTCCACTAGGGGGAAATAATTACGTCCTCGCTCTTGTAATACGACAAGGCAATGTCTCTCACCAGCTGTACGCGGAATATACCGTAAAGCTGAAAAAACAACAAACACAATAGTTTCACCAAAAGATTCTAAACTAAAAAATAGTCAATTAAATCTCTTTGATAAATAGACGTAAAATGCTTAAGGTTACAGTAATCT
This sequence comes from Heliconius besckei, assembly GCA_018249835.1. Lineage (NCBI taxonomy): Eukaryota > Metazoa > Arthropoda > Insecta > Lepidoptera > Nymphalidae > Heliconius > Heliconius besckei. Next base: position 3,382 of record DWNA01001876.1, read on the forward strand.
TTTGTACGCCATTATTCGTGCTTAAGCTTAAGCTTGTAATATTATAAAATGTATAAACAAACATATACTCGGGTTCTCATTTCTAAGTAATGCAAATAAAAAAAAACATATAAAATAGTTAACAAAAAAATATACATATATCCTATCCTATTGCATGATATTAGAAAACTAAAAAATACATTAAATATTTTGACTTTGAGTGATATTTATATTCAAAACTAACATAATATTGATTATACAGAATCCTGAAGTTTATTTAGTAATTGATATAATGATATAAAATAAAAAAAAAACTAAAAATCACGCTTTCCTACACCAATTGATACAAGCGCTATAGAATATGCTTAGAACTATTAATTGTATGAGCCTAAACTCGAATAGTCTACTAGTAATCTCTGAAGAGTCCCAATACTCTGTATTGGCTCCATCACCGCTGAGAAAAAAAAATTATGCCTCAGAGCTTTTATAAATAACCGATATATAAAATATTATTAATTTTAATTGTTTGTTTAAGCAACACAAAAAATATATTTTTTTATGATTTTTAAAAGATCAAAAAGAAAAGACAAAACCCTACATCTATTATTCACAACACAACTAATAGTCGGTAGTAAATTAAGTCGAACATAAATTACATACTAAATAATGCAGTGTTAACATCGTTTAAAAGGTTATAATCTTAAATAATTTGTTGGCGGGAAGCATAATTGTCACAAAAAACCTCACCCCACGTCCAAACGTGAATGGAATAAAAAAAGTTGTATAAAAAAAGCAACTAGGGCGGCACGAGCCAATTAAGTCCCTTTTTTTCTAAGTACACTTTTTTTTTCTTTTCCATTGGTCGAGCTAATGTTAGGGCGGTTTTTTCATGTCAGCTACTTTTTTCTAAGCAAATGTGTTAAGATTAACAATCGTGAGTTTTTTTCTTTTTTTTAAACGGCGGTGGGCTTTGACACGCAATATTTGGACAGGGTGCTTTTTTTTTCATTTTCCTTTTTTTATCTGTAAACGTTTTTGAATTGATACTTGGCTTCTGTTTAACGGTCGATTTGAGAGGGATGTTTTTTTTATTTCCCTTTCGTTTTTACTTTTGAATAAATTTTGATTATCTACTTTTGTAATATTACAAATGTTTTATTAAGACTATCCTTAATAGTGTATCGTACATTCGTTATTATATTTTTTTAGGCATTTTTAAGAAGCCGTATGTTTCAAAGTTATTAAATATCTATAATAAAATTAATGACTTGCAATCTTTGCCCTTAAAAAGATAAAAAGAATAAATAAGATACAGTATAAAGATTGGGAAAATACGGAATAAAAACCTACAGATTGATAAATAAATACAAACAAAACTTGAAAAAAATTATATAAAAAATAATAATTTCCTGTACAATTTTATTAGATGAGAAAGATATAATTAAAAGTAGTTCGTATATCGATATATGTATTTTGTAGGTAAATTAAAAATTCCGTTTGCCGGATATCGATCCCGCGGCCCGGCAACGTTCCCAGTGTACGAGTAGGTATCACTTGTCACGGAATTGTACCATCAATAATGTTTTACGTTGCCGGGTTGGGGGTTGGTGAGGAGATGGCTTTTGTTTTGAATTATATAGTAGACTAGTAGTAGCCTGTAACATTGTTTGGATGGACTTTAAAGTGTAAGTGAAAAATCTAGTTTTTCCCATTTCCGTAGAAATTCCGAGATTAAATCCAAAATCACCAAAATTACCAAACTAATGCGAGATCAAAGTTTTCTCAGTCCAGAAGTTTCGTATTCGTGATATCTTTTGGTTGGCTAGCAACGGTAAAATTTTATATTCATAGATTTTTCAAAATTATTTTTTTGGTAATTTCGAACACATAAATGGTTATCAGTAATTTTTTTTTACAAATTGCTTTGTAGGAAATATATAACAATTAATTACCTTGATGCAACATAACTTGATTTTTTGACGTTTAATTTGTAGATATTAGATTTTTTTATTTTATAGTAGGAACGCAGTTAAGAAAAGCTTATGAATTTTAGATTTAAGATTATAACGATTCATAAATAACAAAAACAATATTCTTTATATAAAAAACTAAACTTTTAAAACATTCTAATAAAGTACCATAAATAAAACAATTCTATAAAAGGCACAGAATCAGGCTGTAAACGCGATAGTTGCAAGTTCAATTCCCACTCGGTGAAATGATATACCTATATTCATTTCCTCTCTCGGATAACAAGACAAAACATAGCGTTGAGTAACGCCACGTCCGAAAGTGAGGAAAAAATATATTAAAAAGCTGTATCCATACATTTATTTCTACAACCCCACTCATTTCTTCCAAAAATGATTAAAAATAGGTCGCGGTGCGTGATCGCGCCGCCATTAGCCCTCTTACTAATAACTTTTTAGTTTCCCTTCTGTGTTTTAGTTTATTCTATTTTATTAATTTTATATAGATTGTTATGTAATTTTAATATTCCTTTTTTGTTGTATTTGCTTCTATATTGAATTGTTTATTATTTCTACATATACACTGAAGAGAAGGTACCTAAATAATATTTATATATCGAAAAACAAAAATAAGTATTTCAACTATTTTCTCTAACAAAAATTTATTCGGACAATTTTATAAAATTTATATTACGATTCACATATTCTAAAACTCTACAAATTAAAAATATAACTATATCATAACATATTGTAAGTTACTAAGAAGCATTGTATTCGATCACGTCACTTCAAAATGAATATTTTATTAAGTTAATTAATGATATTTTACAATAACTTCGGGAATAGATAAAAATTCCTAATTTTAAACAAGAACAGTCAATTGTTTTATTATTATATCAAGCGGCGGGCAGACCAGTTAGCAGAGCGAGAAAATGAACATAATAATAATAAATATATTTTTTTCCTTGAGTGGGAATCGAACCCACAACCTGTCTCTCCTGCAGTCGCACGTGTGTGCCTCTGCACCACAACTGGCCTCAATAATAATATTTATAAAAATTACGTAAATCACCACACTACCAACATTACAATAAAATATTACAACAACAAACAAAACAAAACAATTATACACATTATCTTAATCTAAGATAAGTTCTCACGTTGGCAAAAACTTCAAATTTCATTGCAACAAGCATCTTTTATCTTTTATCTGTTCTCAGGGAGACAATGACGTGTCAGACAATACCGGAAATAACCGGTTTGCGGAAGAACAGAAAAAAAACAAAAAGCTCTCCTCTAAAGATATTTGATATCATTTGCATAAGCGTCAAATGACTGCATTATTTATTCCGGAACTGATTCAATGAAAGGAGGAAGCTTAAATGTTACTTTTTCTATTGTTTTTTGTGAGCTTTTCGATGAATGATACGCGAACTTGAAAGTTTAAATGAATGGATATTTTTGTATGGGAATATTTGATGTAGTGATACAATTACTGTGTTAAACGGAAGTTAATATTGAATTACGTCTGTTTATTTTGTGACTCGAGTGGGTTAGATTCTTGTTCTGGTTACAAGAAAAAGTGCGGCGTTGAGTTCCGCTACTCAATACATGTTGTATTGAAACCTGGGGTGAAAATGAGAAACGGAGTGTTTTGCGCACTAAGTAGCTACTCTCTGCCTACCGTTCTATGTAGGATAGTAGTATCTACTGTGAGACTTAAACTTGTAAGTATTTTATTTAAATAACTGAGGTTCCTACTGAGGCGTTTTTATAGATAAAGGTACGAAACTCTTCTCACGAATTCGACTCGCACTTGGTTACTTTTTTACATTATGTATAACTTATATGAAATAGTAAATTTAGTGACTTATCGATATTTAGCATATCAATCAACCCCTAGCATATCAATTTCATACCCATACTATTTAATAAATAAAAAAATTATGAATCAATTCAATTAAAATAAGTAATAAAATTAACTTAAATAAATTATACAGAGTTTTATTACACCATGTAATCAGCAGTCGATATCTAGCTTGAGCAAATCTTAAATGTTAGTAGTTTACCTACTTTTAAGTGTTTATGGGCTACAAAGGTCACAATCAGTGTGTCATTTGTTTAAAAACTGATACAATTGCGAAGTCTGAGAAAAACATTATTCTATAATTCGTGAAGGAAAATATTATTTTGTAGGTACTAGGTAGGTATAGGTTTTGTCTATCGAGGTGCAGTACTTGAATGAGAACGCGCTGATTGTGGGTTCGATCCTCACGGGGGTATGATTATTTTCGTTTCCTCGCTCTGTGAGGGAGAGATTAGGTTTTATCTAAAAAAAACTAAAAAAACTTTATACGTTTTCTCGAAAAGTAAACATACATTTTGATTACCCCAATGAGACTCGAACTTGTAACCATCAGCGAATACCAGTCCACATTTACAGCTACCCCCCAAAGCTATAACGAAGGAGGCCGAACTTTATGTGACCGGATATTACTTTACTTCGCTCGTCTGTTCGTGTTTTATTTCTTAATATCATAAACTAATAACAGATGGTCAGCTACATGAGGGGTTAGATCGAAATGTATTTTTTTTTATAATAATTATTGACGTTTCTTTTTAATACTAAGTCAAAACAACGACTTTGTGGTAAATTTTATATAGCAGTGAATCTAAGTACTTACTATGTAATTAGATCATGAAAAAATAAATAAATTAATATTATAGACTTTATCACTCGCCTGGTGCAACAATGACGCAATTGCATTTTTTGTTTATAAACTTTGATTGCCTGCAATATTTAAAAAAGCTTTAATACATACGTCATTGTTAGCACCAAATAAACATAAAATATTAATTTTTGATATTTTTTTAGTTCCACGTTGTACCTATCCTACATACAGCAGGAACAGCAGAGGGAACTTGGGAACCTAGTTAAGACACTCCACTCAAATTTTTTTAAATTATTTATTTTAAAACCTTTTTGTTTTTTCAAGCCATAATTATTATCTTTTTTCTGTTATTTACTTACATATATATATAAAAAACGTACTATAGGTTCTTATAGAAGTTGCAACGGTTTGCGTCAAAGAAAGGGTTGTTTCATTTATCTAAAAGGGTTGTGATTTAGATAAGAACCATTGCTTTTCGTTATTTTTATTACTTCAGGTTCTTATCGAAATTCTTGGTTCTCATATTAGTTAAATATTTGGATTGATAAAAATAAGTCAATTTTATATTTGTTATTTAACTTAAATATTACTATTTTATACATGTTTTTTAAAGGCATTTAGAAGGTTTTATAAGTATTTATAAAAGAGAATATATTATTTTCGATAGCAGTGCACATGATTTCAATGAAAAAACAAGTTTCAGGTATTAAATAAAAATTGATTTGCAAATAATATTTCAAAACGTTTATTCATTTACTGTAATATATTTATCTTATATCTATAAAAGAACATTAAAATTTTTTTTGTTAATTTAATTCATACTCAAACCTCTAATCTTAGATGAAAACCCTTAAGCTTCGATACAAACCCAACTTAAGCTTAAACTAACAAAACATTTAAAGAAAAAATATATTAACAGAGTAATAATCGATAATAATTATTTTTCTGTTTCATATATTATACTATAGAGAGGGAGGTTAGTGTATTAAGCAAACTATTATTATGAAAAAAAATATATATATATTACCGCGGTAATAATCGGTAATCATGATCATTTCCGTCTTATATATTACTTGCATAGTATAAGTATATTCGTCTCGTCTACTAGAACAATCGTGTTTACGGACCGTAAAAAAAAACACTCCCATACATTACGGCCACGCCTGTCATTATGTATGTATTAATGTTATCATTTGTACATCACTGGCGGCTGGCCGTGACTCCGCCTGCGTCATTAAAAATCATTATAAATGAATAAATTTGTATGGAATTACAATAGTATGAGATTTGTCTTTTTTTATTTTTTACAAAAAAACAAGAGACACTCACTATGTTTGACTGTAAGCGCAACGATTGTGGATACATTTTCCACTTAGTGGAATAAATTATTTTCACTTACTCAGTCTGGTTGTAAGACAAAGCACGGTGTTGAGTTCCGCCATTCAACAAACATGTCTGAAAATTTGGCGTAACGATGTTTTAGAATAATTACTTTGTTTAGAAAGAATTAAAATTCAAAGCAATTGTCCAATTTTATAAGTACTTTATTAAAATTTTCATATAAAATAACAACTTTATTTAATTTCTTTTCTTTTTACAATTTGTATTAAATAAAAAAAAATATCCCATAGATAATTCAATAAAATAAAATAATTCTATATTCAGATACTATAACATCGCTATTTATAATAAAACTAATCTGATATCTTAGTATTATCGTAGAGATTTTCGTAGCGAGCTACGCCATCTGTCGTGGGGTAGCAATGAGAAAAGTTTGTGGATGAGAAATTTTCTTTGATGACTTACACTTAGAGAGTAAAAATAATACTTCAGTCAGTCATAAAAAAAATCAGTGAGTTGTATAAAATAGTTGTTCTTAAGATATTATAGTACAGTGTAGGTAGTACCTAGTGCTACTGAGTATTTTTAGATTAATTTTGTTATACAATAAACATTCATAAATGTTATTCAATCTCTAAAGCTTAAAGTCCAACAGGCTGTAGGTGTAATCTTAAAAACTTTCCAAGTTTAGGTAAAAATGAAATAAAAAGTCAGCAATTAGAGGCCGTTGGCCAAATTCCATGCTAAGCTCCGCCTGAACAGGAAAAAAATTCAATAGTAAAGTAGGCGGCACGGAAAGAAATAATAAAAACTCCGAACAAAACGACGCTATACAAAACCCCTCGGAGAGAGCGAGACAGAGCAATAAGAAAAAAATCAGAAAGAACCCATTCTTTTCTATTTCCTCCCTCACTAATAGCGGCTTAGAAAAAATTGTGATATCCGTCCTTGTCTAACGCGGGTGGCGCGAGGGTGCGGGCGCCGGGCGGCGGCGAGCGAGAGGGCGACGCCGCTCGCGCCCTCGCTGATAGTTGTGGTCCGAGCGAGGTCCGAGCGGGCACGGCGGCGTCTTTTCCTTGACCGGACACATTTTTCCGCGGAAAAATCGCGGGGCGCGTGCGCCTGTCGCGGGGCGCGAGCGGGCGCGCGCGGGCGCGACGCCGGAGGGGATGTTCTTGGCGGCGTCTAAGGCGGCGGGGGCGGCGCCGCGTCTTGCTAGTTGGAGCGGCGTCTTCGGCCGACGCGCGCGTCCGCCCCGCCCCGCAAGAAAGCGTCGCGGCGCTCAAGTTTTCCACCAAGAAGTTAGTCGTCGCCCGCCCGCGCCTCGAGGAGGTCCGCTTCCGCTTTCCCGACCCTCGCGACACCGTAAACACGCGGCCTGACTCGCGAACACTGACCGCCAGCTCTTTGCAGGTCCGCGCGGCGACCGTCGCATGAATTCCTTGTGACGATACGCCCGAAGCTGGAATTAATGTTGAAGTACTTCAATGAGAACATATCCCTAGCGCTCCAGGAGAGGTACAGGGACCTCCATGAGTATCGGAAGACGGAAGTAGAGGACTCACCGCGGGAGGCAAAAGTACCAAAAATAGCGGAGGAAGGCGAGGCGGTCGGCGGCGAGGGCGCATTCGAGCCGGGCGCCGCGCCGCCGTACCCGCGACTCCTGGAGCCGCCCAAGGAGGAGGAGAACTTCGTGGCCAGCTGGCTTCACAACTCCTTCAAGATGACTGCGGCGGAGGGCAACGAGGCAGCTGCTGGAGGCAGTGCCTTGGACCTTCGCGCTGCACCTCTGTCCTTACACATACCGACCTTGCAAACAGAAGCTCAGAGGTTCAAGATGCAGGACTTTTGGAATAGAAGCCGTCCTGAGTCCCCCCTGCAGGAGCAGGTCGAGAACACCCAGCCAGGACCGGCACCTCCAACTCCTCAGCCACCCGCCACTCCTGACCACAAGATGTTGGCAGAAAAACTGGTCAATGAAATCCAGGTTAGTTACATTTTTTTAATAAATTAGGAAGTGTTATTCAATTAAAAATATTAGGCTTGAAGATAGTGACAGTTTAAAAAAATATTTATTGTATTTTTTTTTATTTTATTAACTTTAATAAATGTAACAAGAAAAACAGTGGAATATATTGAAATAAAAGCATGTTTTAGGAGATGAATCATAAAAATCATAAAATATGAGTCAGATCGTCTTAGGCGGCCCGCCGGCAACCTTACAAGTTGAAACGCAAAAATGTTTAGGAAAACATTCAAAATAGGAAATATTAGACTTTTAAAAATATTTTTTTGGGAATCACAAAAAATTTCAATTTATTAACGACTAAATTTAGGCAAAGTCCGTATACATAACTCTAATTTTCATTATACGAGTAATTTGTCAAATCACTATCCGTTGCACTTTCCTAATCACTCAAACTAATAAAAATTTAAATAAATAATTTAATAATTTTACGCGTACGTGTATCTTCACCAAAACATATCGATAGACTGACCTCAGAGGTCTAAAAACTCGTTTCGAATTTGAATGATCGCTACTTCCTTAAAAAAAGACAAGACGCACTAGCAACATGTTGTAAAGCTTTTGTTAAGAAAGGGTTAAGGGCCGTCATACATATTATTAAATCGTTTTTGTCCTTCTGTCGCATCCGGCCCCACAAAGGATATGTAAAATTTACTGATTACATTAATCAGTGATAATTTTATTAACCCGATAACATTATTTGATATTTCTTTAAAATCACCACTTTTTTTGTACTAAAATGACAGTTGCCTAATATTTGTTTCACATGTACATTTTCGACGAACGTAGCAATCTATACAGCCTAAATTAAAAATAATGCTAGAACATTAAAAGTTTCAAATTATAATTTGAAAAATTTCAAATTGTCATTTATTACAATACGGAAGTTAAATGCAAAGCCGTGCATAGCATGTATTTTAAAATTAAAATTTGTGAACTGAAACAAAAATTACTTTTTAAATTAGTTTCATATTCGTTCAAGGTAAGCATTTGTCGGGTTCCCACGGCTCGGATTAGGGGCTCATTGTAATTTTATTTTTTCAAATTTTTTTAAGTCGCTTTGTTTCACGAAAGGGGTGATGACAGTTATTTGTTGCTGCGAATCTGTTCCAATTTTTTTTGTTTTAGCATTGTTTGCTTAGGAACCGGTTCTCGATATTCATATTTCGCATTCATAATAGTTTTTATAGTAAATTAAGATTTAACGGTTCGACGCGGACCAGTTGAACTTTTGTGGTTAGTTTTTTTGGAACAACGGTTAATTAAAATTTGCTTTATTCGTATTTTTACGCTCCTCGTGTGTCAGTTGGAGTGTTTGCTAACAAAATATAAGTGTTATTTATGAAGTGCTCTGTGATATATATGAGATTTAATTCTGTGAATTAGAATATTATTGGCATGATTTTAAATGGTTACGTTCACATTCCTTTATAAAAATAATGAATAGAAAAATTGTGGTAATAGGAAGAATGTTTGCGGATTCAATTCTTACCCGCTTAAATTTCATTTGTTTTCATTTCTCCCATGTATATAATTAGTGGTTAAGTTTAGCCAATACTTTATTTACAATTCTTAAAATGGCAGTACTCTTTAACTTTCATTATATCAAAAACGTGAAAAATCACAAATTTCTAAATTTATTTATACTTTCTCTATCTGATAGACAAAGTGTTATATGGACGGACGGCAATTATTGAACGGAGGGTCCTAACAAGGAGCTCTCTGCCTATCTTGTGATACGGGAAGAGTCGGAAGCTGAAAAAAACATTAGAAAAATGAAAGATTACATTATACATTTATTATTATTTT
>DWNA01001877.1:0-13176 GCA_018249835.1 Heliconius besckei
GTATACCTTTGTTTAGTTTAGATATTGTACATTTTTATTATTTATTATTTTTGTGGTCAGATGTTATCTTTCAAAACATTTACTTTGTTCTCCTTGTATTGTATTGTATTGGTACTTTTAAGTATTTTTTTTATATTTATGGATTTGTTATTACCGTAATCAATACTATTCTGTTTGGTGTTGGGTTCACGTACCTTATTGAAAAAATACATAGAGTTTACATTCCTCAGCCATTTGTCTCTTTAAAATGAATAATACAAATGGTTTTTTTTTATATAAATCTTGTTCTCTACGCAAATAAGGTAAATTGTAATCAAACTTTACTATTTAATATACAAAAAGAGACAACTAAGAATTATGTATTACCAATGACACGTTTTAAGCACTCATTTAATTTAGCCGTGTGTGAAGTGGGTTAGGAAAAAAATATTTGAGATGGTTGTGGCTTTAATTTGAGAGAATGAATTATTATTTATTAATAATTTCATTAGTTCGATCTGGCACCAAGTAAAAAAGCCTGGCGTTGAGTTCTGTCACTCAACACTTAATTTCTCGATAAATTGGACGGAAAGTGGGGAACGTAGTGTTTTAACACAAGCTTCCCGCTGCCTACCCTGCTGCGTGCGGAATACAGCGTGAAGCTGATTTAATTTATTTATTATATATTTTTAGAATCCTACGTAGGGCCTGTATGTGTTGAAGAGAGCGCGGCGGAGACCCGCGGGGCGAGGCTAGCGTTGCGTCGCGCGGCCATGAGGCGCCAAGTGGCCAGGGCTACCACTACATTACATTTGAGTAAAGGGCACAAAGAGGATAAGGCGTTGGCTACCCTGATAAAGGTATTTGTAGTTCTTTTTTTGCATTAAATTTAATCGGTAATCAAGTTTTTATTGTTTTATAATTACTTTGTAATATTAATATGAATAATTATTAAAAACTAATATTGGTGCCGTTGTGACGTAGTGGCACTGCGTCTGACTGCGATAATTGTGGGCTTGATCCTCACTCGGCAGAATTAATTATTGTCACTTCCTTGCTGTCCTAAGAGACAAGACAAACAGTGCTGTTGGAGTTCTGCCACTCAACATACAATGTTATCAGAATTTGGTCGAAAGTGGTAAACGAAGTATCTTAACTCTGTTTCCTTTGCGTACCCGGCTATATCATACGAGTGATGTAACGTGAAAATAAAAAAGTAATAATAAAAACGAGTTACATCAGGAGTTTTGTAAAGAATGTGCTCGTTAATTATTTTTTTTTTTGTTAGCAGTGGTAATAATCAAAATATTATGTAATGTTTCTGCGAGTGCCTTACTTTTATTCAGTAAAAAATGAGTGTTTTTACATTTTAAATATAAAATCTTAAATTGCAGCTTAAGGAAAATAAGACAAATTGTGCTTAATTCCTTTTATTTTAATGTCTTCAGTATAAGTATTTTGACTTAGATACTTAGTTTTTGTTGATTTGATATTCGGTAAATTTTGTAATTACTAAAATTTTTGGAATATAATGTTTATTTTCATTTACACCGATACGTGTTTGTTCCAATAACATTTATATCATAAATATGACATAGTTGTGAAATAGCGTGGCTATGTAAGAAATGTATTATTTTTTATTACTTATAGAAACAAATAAGCGGAAAAAGTCCATCATATCGTCTTCCAACACAAACAGTTAACCATTTGCTCGCGATGCGAGGCATGACTTCCGTCTTGACAGTACAGGAACGTAGACAACTCAGGTGAATTATTTATAGACATTTATTTTTCATTATTTTACTATTTATTTTTAATATCTTTAATTTGGCACGCTCGTGACACCATAATCAAAGAACATATAAAAAAAATAGTTTTAGATAAATTAAGTTTGAATAATATTACTTACATAAATGTTGAGAATATTTAATTGAAGCACACTTTAATTTTTTTTTAAAATTATTTTGCTGTATTCACACCAGATAGAAGATATCAAATTGCCGTTTAAAGAGACCTGAACTCATTAAATTTATTTAATATTAAATCAAAAAAATGAAAAAATAATATGTTTATATAAAAAGGTACTTAGCTCTCATTGCTTATTTATGTAAAATATACAAATGTGACGATACCTTAATATATAAGTAAAAATCAAAATTTTTTATTATTTCTTTATTGAATAAATACTTCAATTTGTTTAATATTTCTATGTTAAACATATTCGCGTTTAGGTCACAATATATAAATAAACAACCTAACAAATACTATTCAAATCAACAGAGAAACAGGTTGGTCAGGCGGTGAGAGTTACAATAGAGGCGCTTCAACGTGTTGCGAAGACAAGTGTACGCAACCTCCGCTCCCGTGCGGTCGATACTGCCTCACGCACGTGACTCACGCGCAGGTAGAGTTAGGCGTAATTGTTACATTTTTAAAATGAATTATTCGCTAGTAAAGGCTAAGCTTTATTATTAAGTTAAAGTTCATTTATTTGTGTTCGTTATACGACAAGAATCGTAAAACCACCACTGTCAACTCGATGTTCGCCGAATAACTACTGAATATCCCCGATCATTGCCGAACCGAGGCGCCATGTATTTTTCTTTTTGACATTAATTATTATAAATGTCAACGTTATAGATAAATAATGGTTAGAATATCAAAAATATGTAATCTACTGTACGTTACAACGGCCAATATAATGTACGCGCAGGAGCAGCGGCTATACGCGGCTTGTGCGGCCGTGTTCGCCGGTGGTGAGAGATGCAAACAGCCGCTGTTGCCGCTGCAGGATCAGACCCCGCTGTGTGCTGAACATGCGTGGAAGCGGGTAAGTGTTGACTTCTTCACACCCTTGTATGTATAGACCGACATAAGCTTTATGAATTTTTTGGAGGTAGGGACATCTGCACAGATTATTAGATACTACCTACTTAGGAACCAACGTATTCACCGCAACCCTCAATCTCATTCCGCGAGCCCCATCAAAGTACTATGGAACGCCTCCTGTGATTGCTTCACCACATATGACAAAGTTACGTCGAACGCCTGCATATGGGTAAGATGCAAACAATCGTTATAAATTGATTGGCGGAAACTGTTGCTACACTGCGTGGTTGGAAACGTGGGCGAAAGTATACTTTATGGATTTTTTTTAAATGATTTGATTCTCAAATATATATCGATTTAACAAATAATAACAACTCTCCCCAGGATAACTACGAGCTGCTAAGCCGCGAGAACAAACCCAAAGCGGCGCGCAAGCGTGCGTGGGCGCCGCGCCCCCCGCGACCTCCGCGCGCGCCCCGCGCCCGCCGCCCCAAGCGCCGCAAGCGCACCGCCGCCAAGCGACCCGCTAACGCGCACACGCAGTCTTTGTCTGGTAATTGTATATCATAAATATAATATCTAGGAGCACTACGTCTTTCATCTACTGTAAGAACAATAGTTGCAAACTTGTATATTTATCCCTTTCGCAAGTGAAAACCTGGCGACTGGCGCAGAGCTTAGTATACTAGCATTAGTCTTAAATGAATGTAAATAATATTTTATGTATCTGTATCTGTATCTGTATCAGTAGATTTTTTTATAATACATACGGTGGAGAAACAAATTATTATTATTACGCTTCTAATTCGACGAAACCAAAGATAATCTAACATTCTGAAATTTGTATGGAAGCCTTGGTGCGCAGTCCGACTTGACTGGTTTTTTAAATTAATATAGCTTTTATAATCTTGAATATGGTAACCAAAAATTGTACTTATTAACATTTTGATTACCTAAGGTCTTCCATTTATTGTACTAAATAAATGCGGCATTGATGGCATTTTTATTCTTAATAAAATATAAATTATTGTTTACAGAAATCAATATATGTTCAAACTCTTCCACATATGACAGTTCTGAAGATACAGCAATGGGAGCGTTGAGCGAAAACGAATATATGACTAATAGCTCTCATGACTTGGGTATAAAGTTTACCAATTTTTATATCTATTTTTAGAAAAAAACTAATTTATTTGGAAACTTGTAGCTTGCAAACAAATAAAAATGCTATATTTACTAAAACAGATTTACAGCAGCTTTAATTGTGAATAAGTTTTTGTTTTAAGCAAATAAGCATGTGTTATTAAAATATTTAGATTAGCACGATTGTGGCGTTGGGTTCCACTATTTAACTCACAATGCCTCTAGAATTTGAATTTGGAATGGAAGTGTGTTAATGGGAACGAAGTGTCTTAACACTAAGTTACCTCTGCTTACCTTGCAGATTTTTTTTTAACTCATCAGAATTTAGAATAAACCAAACAATATATTTTTAAATTAAATTTAGGTAATAATTTGATTTTTACAGTGGAAGTGGGTCAAGTTCCACCAGAGGACATCTTGGATCCGTCAGTACTCAGTCAGATCCCCGACGAAGCTTTCACGGAATTTTTTAATCAAGGTTTCTTATTATTATATGTTTTTTATAGGGCAATAGCAATGCAATTAACTTTGATATTTCAAAATAAAAAATACTTTATAGTAGTGAAAAGAATTGATAACTGCAAATGCAATGGACGCGGGTTCAATCCCCACTTGGGAGTAATGAATGATTTTCTTTTCCACATTGTGGCAAAACAGCATCTTTATTTCCACCACTTAACAGTGGGTCTAATGTGTGTGGGTAACAGTGGGCGCATTATAACTCCTTGACACTAAGTTTCCTCTGTCCACTCCGCTATGCGCGTGACAGCGTGAAACTAAAAATATATATATTTAAAATGTTATTTTCAGCGGAAGCCGGGGCTCAATTCGGTGAAAGTTCAGAGCTGGCGGCCGCGCTGGAGGCGGTGTTGGACGAACGCGTACTAGACGAGAGACCGCTGGACATCACTGACGTGTTCTCGCACACCGTGCATATTAGGAATAAGGTTGTTGGGTTTATATGTAGATACGGTTATATTATTGACTATTATTGATTTATATTATTCTATGGGTTCATTTCCCATTCAAGAGAGTGAATTATCCAATATTTTCTTGCTCTGCTCCGTCTATTCAGTGATAATTGAAACTACAACCACTGTGTTGTCAGTCAGACGCTATTGACCATTGTGTCACTACGACCTCATTATTGATTTTTTAAATAGCTTCACGCTGTTACCCGCATGTAGTAGTTGAGGCAGAGAGAACCTAATGCTAAGACACTTCTCTACCCACTTTCCGACCAATTCCGTGGAAGGGAACTCTACCTCAATTGCATTTGAAGCGAGACGCTATTTGCCGATGCCACGACGATCTGATTATTCTATTTCATTAATTCCTGTTTTGTTTCAGATGGTACCAGCGGTCAGTATGGAGCCCTCTTCCACGCCGTCATAACATAGTAATAAGCTGAAATAACCCTTATGTACTATACGATTAGGAACAAATTTGGTTAAACAGTAGTCTCAAGTTCTTTCATGCTTTAAGTTCGTGTGTGCGTGTCTAGTGAAATGTATTGTAGGATGAAAAACGATGAACGATAAGGGAGTTCCGATAAATGAATGTTTGTAGTAAATTGTTAATTCGGCGGAGGTTCCCAGGTTACCCCCTGCCTGCCTCGATATGTGCGGGATACGGCGGGAGGCCTGGAATAATTATTAATTATCTGTCGTTACGTCAATGAAAATAGCAAAAGATTTTATATTTTTATAATGATTAAACTCAATTCAATCATTTTTATGATGATCAAATTTTATACTTTTTTGTATAGAAATTTAGATTTTAGAAGAAATAACATTATTATTTTCGTTAATAGGTTCATTTCAATATATAAATTTAAAATTTTATTTCCAGTACTATATATTGTGTAATGTAGCGTGTAGTTTTATTTATTATACACGAATACGCATTTATATTATATATAGGATTTTTTATTGTGACTTATCAGTATTAATATTTATAAAAGAATATTGAATTAGGCATTTTAATTTTAAAGTACTTAATTAACCTATTGACGAGGTAAACTTATTTAAAAATAAATTGGCTGATAATATAAAATGTAATTTATCTACAATTTACTATAAATTTGTCGGTTCTCACTTATTGTTGGTAGATTAAAAAAACTTTGAGTGTAGCTACGTTTATGTATGAAATACTCCAAGATGTCAAAAATCGAATAATTAAATGTGTTATATAGGAAACACTAAAATATTATATTTTTATATTTCTAATATTTTGATTATTGCAATATTTCCTCACTTAATGTTTATTTCATTTTATTATGTTCATAGTGTACGCATCGTTGCTAGACGCGACGGTTGTAGATTCGATTCCCAACGGTTGTGGAATCGGTGTAAATAAATATTTTCTTTTCTTTACCATAACAAAAAGACAACTTCCTCAGATTCCTCCACTTCTCCATTTTAATTATATGAGGATAAAACAACTTTTTAACTCTTAGAAGTATTTAATACATAAACAAAATGATATATCGGGGTATCGTTTTTCTACGATTGGTCAATGTGAAAAGCTATAAGGTGTTGCTTTAGACTGTTATATAAAAGGATGATGGTTATATTCCACATTAAAAACAATATTTAGAGGTACGCCCTTCAAATCCTTGTTTATATTTTTGTAGTTTCATTTTTTTAATATGTCTTATGAATAAATGTTATTGTCGTAGCTTTAAAATTACGTGAAGTTATTTTTTTTTCAATATTAACTTCATTATTTCAATAAAAATTATTATTAAATTTGATGTATGTATATACATATACATGAAAGTGGGGAATGGTAGTGTCTTAATGGGAACGGAGTGTCGTCACACTAGATTTTCAAATTCCCTCTTCTTGCTTTGATATGTGCGGGATACAGCGTGAAGCTTAAAAAAATTCAACAGTCATGCAACATTGTAACGTTTAAAAGTAATTTTTAAGCTATGACAAATGATAAGTAGATATTTGTCTCGTAAAAGAATATTTTTCATTTATTTATTTCCATTTTTTATTTATATTCATTTAATTTCCTTTTCACATAGTATGTAATGCGCGTAGACTAACAACTAAAAATAGAAATAGTTTTAAACAGAACCAAATGAAGAAACATATTTTTGTAATAATGTTTATGTTCCTATATGATAATTCTTGTGATTCGAAGTGAGTCTGCCGCATTGTTGGCAGTATTGAAAAAAAATAATTGGTATTTTATAATTTGTAAGGGAGCGATAAACGTGTCTAGATTTAAAATGTTTTGTTTTTTTTACCACATTTCCATGAAGTTGTGAAATTTTAAACGGTATTCGCTGGTTTTTTTTTAATTATGTCAAATAGGAGATTCAGAAAATTTTTTAGCAAATAATAGTGTTTTATTTTGTGATCTGGCAACGCTTTATTATTTTTTTATTTCTTCGAACGACATACTCCACGTTGATGTTTCTATTTTGTATATCTTATGTTGGAAATTTGAAGTCAATGACGTTGTAGTTTATGTGTTTTAGTTACAAATGAAGATATCAACACAAGGAAATAACATTAATAACGGGATGTTATGGAGCACTACAAAAATATCCGATATCCAAGACATTGACACATACCATCCGCCTCAGTTATCGGGTAGTTTCTAGGGATGGCGAATCTTTAAGTGAAGAAGTGTATAAGTAATACTTTGTATGTGCTGCATTGATTTTTTCGAAAGATTTCATTACTATAAAAATTTATATACTTTTTGTCTTTTTGATTTTCTAAAACTTAACAGAAACTCCGCTAGTAGAAAGAGGTTTCCATAAAACTTAACAAATAAGTAATATTTCAACGAATCATATAAAAATGAAATAAATCACCATGACACTGTGAAACCAAATAATAAGTTTCAAAAATAGGTTTTTAGTTTATTCTAAATTTATATTCGAATTGAAATCGATTTTAAAAAATTTTTTGCTTAAAATTTTATAAATAACTCGTCTTTTATAATAAATTCATTATTGATATACCTAAAAAAAGGTTCGCCACCCCTGACTTAGTCTAATGTCATATACGCTTACCCATAGGCAGTACCTGTATTCATTTTGAAACAATAGAATTTATATTTATAAGTGTGTATTACTTGTTAGTTATTTGTTATTTTAATCTGTCGATACAGAATTGGTCGATTTAAAGTAAAAAATAAGAAATGTTAATGGAAAGAAACACTGAATAGATAAGTTTCGCATTATTTGATCAAAAGCGAAATTGTATTTCTAATTTGCATTATAAAAGTATGTTTTTTATGTTACAAAGGCTTGAAATACCCACATTTAAAAAAAAATAAAGATACAGTAGTAGACAAATCAATATAATTATGTTGTTTATCGATTGTACCCGTTTATCGATTTTGATCATTTTTGTACCGACAGTCTCATTTTAACTTTTGTAGATCAATTTGAACTGACTGCGCTTAGAGAGATTAACGTTACGTAGGCTTTAAGTATTTCACGTCGCTTCTAAGGTAGAATCCCGTTAGAAAACACTCTCATATTTACTTTGTTATGTTCTTTAAACAATAATTTCGTTCAGCATCGATTTTTAGTGTTTATGCTTTTTAAATTATAACTAGACTGAATTTGTGGTATAATTTAGCTGAACTTTTTTTTACCATTTTTTATTTTCGTAACAGACACTAATCACTCGTTTTTACGATATTTTAAGTGGGACGACTCTTTCTTTTAAGTATTTAGGGCTATCCATTTTTATTTATAATTCGTACGGTACGTTTCATCTATATTGAAGTAGACAACAATATATAATGGTCATCAAAGCAATAATTTCAATGTGTCCAAATGTATTTTATCGTAAGTTATAAAACTATATAAGATATCTCATGTAATATTTAAGATTTACATACATATATTGTGTAAATTTAACATAGTGCCATTGTTTTTAATGGATACTGTTTCCTTACATACAGACTAAAAAAATATTCAGTTTTACCCTATAATATCGATTATAATATATCGATATTCAGCACATATTTTACACGAATAGTCTCTCCTTAATGAACAAAACTTTGGATTTCCTATGAAAACGAAAACAACCGCCGTACAACTGTACTAAATAAATAATTTTGACGATTTTTAAAAAGTCAAAAGGGTTATTGTAATGGTAGTATCGGTGTAGTGTGAGATGTGGTACGTGAAGTTATTAAGTGTTGTACAGACGATCCGCCTTTTACAATATTTGCATAGTAAGCGATCATGTGTCAAGTCTTTTAATAATAATAAATTACCTTATACATACTCTGTGAAATGGAGGAAAATTGAATATTTTCAATATTATTCTTTAAAAATTCCAATAAGATGCCTTCTTACTAGAATGTAAACCGAAATATGTATGTAATTTGTACATATATTATGTTGGTTAAGTAATACTTACTGTGTTTTCCTCAAGAGACTCAGTTACTTGGCAAATATTGTACAGTGAACGGATGTTAGGTGTTGCAATAATATGTGAATAAAATAAGAAACTGCTACCTCTTTGAATGCCTGATACTTGTTGACGGTCTGTTGTCCAATGCGTGTAGAGTTATTGAAATTTGAAATAAACATGAAACACCCATTGATCAGATTTACATTTGTTGTGTTAATTTCACCCACGTTTTGTTTTTGTACCTGTAATAACTCCTTTCAATTCATTTTGTGATGAAATAATTGACATTTTTAAAAAATACTTTTTTTTTTTACCCTAGAGTTTTTTTCATAAAGTGAGTTTGATATTATATTTTACAGACTTGCCTCCTTACATTTTAATTTCAATAATTTTTTTTTTAAATAATTCGAAAATTAAGTTCATTATATGGTTAAATATTAAAATACATCAACAAATCAATTGTGTTGACTCATTCAGAATCGTTGTATTGTTTTTGAATGTGGATTGTCTGTGTGACATTTTATTTTTTAATTTTTAGTTACATACGAATAGATGTATAGACACAAAGCCGAATTGCCAATTGAAAGCGGCAGTTTCTTTTTTAATATTTTTTTTTAAACTGAAAATATTATTAGAGACTAACTTGTATAGGAAGTTTGATTATCATTCATATTTAATTTATTTATTTCATATTTCATTCATTTTACGAGCTTAAGCAACGAAAATGTTTCTATATGTTTACAAAATTTCTAAATTCGTGCGATTTAATAAAAAATAACCTACCTATATTCCAAATATAATTCTAGTTTCTTTTTTAATTAAGTGAATACGTGATATCGGTTTGTGGAAGTCCAGTTCATATTTTTTTTTCTTTATAACAGGAAATGAGTAACAGATGACATTCCTACAACTTTTTTTATTGGTTTTCTCAATAACACTTATTTTTTTATAAAAAGGAAATACAGGATTACATGTATTCAATGCCTTAGTTTGTGTATCTTTTTCTTTTTTCGCGAAAATATTTGATACAAGTGTTTGAGGAATTACTGCTGTATACTTTCGAATGTATAGGAATTTTCTCTCTGGACATGTCTTTGAGTAAGCGTTTGGTCTCTTAACATAAGTTAGAATCGACTATTTTTATATTTAAATCGCATTTTTAGTTAGTAACATGTACAATATGTAATTTGAATATGGGATATCATTTTCTTAACTTGTAATTTATGTGTAGTGAAATAAATAAACATTTTACTGTAAAATCTTTTATTTATTTTTTTAATCTTTTTACATTAGTTTTCTAAATGTACATATTTAAACTTAAAAAAATATATAAATATAGCAGTTTAAAAAAATATAATGTTACTTTAGTTAAAGTCACTCCCTTCTTGTACTATTAAAGTAAAAAATATACAACTAAAATACTGAATAACTGAAGAGATACAAAAAACATATTTATTTGCTTATTAAGAAAACGTATAAAAATTTGAACGTAGCGGTATTTAAGCCCACATCTTTGGGAAACCGACCCTACAAAATATTTCTTTTTTTTTAAGTGGGGAATAACACAAAGAATTATGAAAAGACTAGCGGCCCGCTCGCGGTTACACCTGCGTGAACTATGTTATTAATAATTTCTGTCTCCATGACTACGTCCTAGTGAGGTCTATGCAAAATTTGAGACTCGTAGCATTTGTAGTTACGAAGTTTCATACAAACTTTCGACCCCAAAAACAACCCCTTAGAAGTCGAATATTGCAAATTCCCGTCTTAGCGAGCACCTACGTCCTATAAGTAACTCCTATGCAAAATTTGAGATTCCTAGCACTCGTAGTTTCTGAGATTTCGTGATGAGTGAGTGACCTTTCGATTTTATATATATAGATAAATTTATTTTTTAAAAGTATATATTATATTAGTGTAAGTAATGGCGTAAGTCCACGTGCGCTTTCTTGGCGTCCGTCCCATCCATGCACCTGAGCCTGCATTGGTGGCACGAGTTACGCGACCAGGCTATTTCTGTTCATCTATTTGTGGGTCAATCCGTCTCTTTATATTAGGGCCACATATAAATCTCATTGAAATGTAAATGTATGCTTTTTTGTTACATTTTAAACAATATGTACCAAGACCAACTGAGTTTGATAGAAAAATTTAGTGTTAGTAAATAGAAGTTTTGCATTCATTGAGATATATTTTTAATACAAGTAGGTAGTATGTACTATTTATTGTTTTTTTTTTTTAAGAATGAAAATAGTAAAGAAATAAAAAATTCCAACCAATACAATGGAACAGTAATTTTGTAAAATAAAATACTTATTTTGATATAACTTTTTTTATTTATGTATCGATTTAAATAAAACGAATACTGAATGCTAAGAGAAGTTTTCGAAAATGTAATAGTGAAAGCTGTATTTAAATTGGTTAAGCACTTTCTAAGAATCACATGCACAAACGATTATACGGACAGATAAAATATTGTTTTGGGTTCTACATTGTCTACATTGATAATATCTTAACTTATTCTATGACAGATCATATTTGATTAAACAATTAATTATTTACTAATTATAATTATTTAATACAATATGGCAATACAATGTAATTTATAAAAAACATTTTTCAATATTAAAATTTTCTTTTGCTGCTTCAGGCAAGACACAGAGGCAGTGGCGTTACTGGCTGTTGCTGAGACTAAACAACCAGCTAACCACACTGCCACTGTGGCCTACCTATACTTCTGCTCTTCTATCCTGTTCTTCCAGATCTTCATTGTCTTCTAATTCTTCTTAAAATACTTTCAAACATAATTATAGAATACTATAGTTACAGTTTTTAAATTAATCCACTAATTGGTTCTACGATATATGTTATAATTATTTACAAATATTTAAAAATAATAAATTTTAATTATGTTAAGTAATTTAATTTTACTTATTACAATAATTTAGCTAGTCTTGAGATGATGATACAGTATTATTATTTAAAAACTTTTTAATTATTCATATCTCTATATCAACCCGATTTATCTGTAACATAGATTATAATATGAAAAATAAATAGTATAAATTTTAATTAAATATTTTGTTTATTACAGAGTACCTTGCCATAGCTTCGGTTGGTTGCAGTTTGCTATAGTAGAATTTAATACGGCATAGGCTTTTTTATTTTAATTTAAATTTAAACAATTCTGAATGATAATGTCTTATTAGAATATTTTTCTTTATATCTGAGCAGAGTTTATTTCATTTTCTTAAGAAATTAATAATATTACGACTGTTGAATCTTCTTCTTCTTTCTTGACTATGCTGCGCTAAGCTCTAGAAGTCAAGCTCAAGACTAAATGACCATCAATATTTAATTTATCGGCCTGTCACTCTCGAGTTGGCTTCCATATGCTTTGCGACTAGGAGACATATTACAAATAATCACCAAAGTACAAAATTATAAAACTAAATTAATTAATTATTTAGATTATGTAATGACAATTTCATTAAAAATAATTAGCTTATCTTTCGTTGTCTTAAAATATTAAAAATATGACGCTTAAGTAAATTTCTAAAGATGTTTAATGTTAATAATTATTAATATGTTTTTAATAACTAGCAACTTTTGTTTCTTGTTTTATAATTGATTGATGATTTTCCGGATGTTAGGTATTTATTTTTTGTTACGTATTTTTTTATTAGTTTTCTTAAGTGTTCAGATAACATTTTAAAAAATATTTTACAAATTTAACCTGTCCATTTAACAAGACTATTTGATTCAAGATGGGCTTCAATGGAAAATAAATGCGATGAATTTTCTGTTGATGATACGATGTCTCCCAATC
>DWNA01001878.1:0-13174 GCA_018249835.1 Heliconius besckei
AATGTTTTTCTGTCCGTCAACAGAATGCCATTGAAATAATCATTTTATCTTAAAATTAAGGATCTTCATTTCATTTACGTTGAAGAGATTTTGTTAGAATCAGATATCTATATTAATAATATAGATATCTATATTAATAATATAGATAGAGCTAACGATCAACGATGGAAACGAAAACTTTGAAACTAAATTAGGAGAATAACAAATAAAAACCAGACTAGTAAGAAGACTCTCGGATCTCTACTTCCATTCCACAGAATGGAAATGGAATCTACAATACTCACCGCACCGCGATGGCCTTAATTAAAAAGAAAAGAAAAACAATTACAATGTATAATTCAATAATTTGACTGCAATATATGTAAATATTTATTAAAGAAGAAAAATAAAACAATAATGTATTTGATTATAATCATTTATTTACAGTAAATAGGATTCTACTTGGTTAAATAGACGCCTACAATATCTTAAATATAATAATTATAATCTAGAAAGATGGAAAGAAGGCTACAGTATAAACTTTTCAAAATTATTATCTCAATGTGGTCACCGAAAGTTGCACGTTTATTGTCAAATTTGTAGAGAGTACAGAGATTAGGTTAAAGTACATCATTAAAAAGCTAAGCTTAAGTTAAATGTTAAAGATTTTATAAAATAATTAAATATGTAATTTATTTGTCAAACACAGCTAATTCTAGTCAGCAAAGAGACATCTTCGATATGTTAACAAATGTGTGTTTTTTTTTCATCACAACTCCTTACATATATCAAAAAATGGAAGTTACATGATTCAAGGAACAAGAAATAATGTTTAAAACAGTTTTAGTAGTATATAAGTTACTTACTCTGACTAACATTTAATAATTGTTTCTATAATATTTATTTAGACATATATGTAGTTTGCGATTGGCAACTCGTACTTAACATCTAAAGATACAATACAGATCTGTTAGCCACAAGACGGCCAATGTCATTTTGATACCATCCGAATTTGCTCAACCCCTAGCTCAACAATTGGACTATACTTATTTATTTAAAAAATATAATTACTATTCAATAAATCAATTCAATTTTTATTGTCAGAATTGTTTGTGATCCCACTATATCAATAACTTTTGATTAAAGTTTTGTTTTTGTTTTTAAGTCCTTTTCTAGATTACATTGAAATATCAACTGTAAAAAGGTACTTATTTAGCTATGTGAGTTATTTTCTTTTCCAATCTTATTTATCTTCGACGAAGCTGAGTGACATATGCAGTGTATGATGAAGAAATTAGTTTCATGGAGTTATAAAGAGTGGCGACAACATAATTTATTTTATAGTAAAACAGAAGAAATCGGTTAATTATTTTATGTAATTTATGACTTATACCAGTTTAGTTTTCAGCATGCACAATTACTTTTAATTTATAGGTTCCTTGCAGCGTCACTCAACTTACAACCGCATAGCTACTCGTTCTTACGACGACTTGGTAAACTACTGTTGCGGTGGCCCTTCCTCAAGAGGACATTATCATCAGCTGGAAGCAACAAGTACCTTTTCCCAGATGAACGATAGGGGACTTTCAATGATCTAAAATAGTAGAATTTCGGATCTTTCTGCCAGCGGTTTTTGGGAAATTCTGGGTAGGTAGGAGATAATGGTGATTGGGGAAGGGGTGTGTTCGGCAGGTCGTTGTTTAATGGTCGGTGGTTGTACCGGCCGGTCGGGTGCGAGTTAACAAGTATTGGCGGCGACGGTAAGTCGGTGTCGTCTGAATCGGGTGAGTTAGCTTCGGAATCAGAGAAATATTCCCTAAGAAAGATAAAACTTATTTTAACAAAACTTACTCATTAATAGAAAAATATATAAAAATAATCGGAAGAAACTTACTAAAAATAAAAAAAAATGACAAATTTTTTTATTTATTAAACAAAATAATTGTAAAATCTTCAAATAGATCAATAATTATATTTTATAATATTATTCTTTATAATAATTTAAGGTAAGCAAAAAGTTTATTAATGGAATTAAATATCTTCAAAAATCATAAAGATATATCAACTTACCTAATCCCGAAATTCTCGTCAGGGGAATGCTTCCTGGAAAAGACTTTTAATTAAATACTCATCGAATAACTGTGGACATAACAGACGTATTGCTATCACATGTATTAAACTAAACAATTAACACACATTAGGATTCCTACATCCTCTCAAATTAAATCCTTAGTTTATTATATCTCTCAGTCTTGTCAAACTGTAGATATTTTTAAACCCTGAGGCATAGGCCCTCGGGCTATTTTCTAATTGTAGAAATACATCGATACTAAATTTTCTTTGAGCACTTCTAAACACATAACATGCCACTATTAATTTTACTCTTATACAAATATTGACCCTATTTGGGCAAATATTTTACAAAGTAATTTCTGAAAACAAGTATAGCGAAAACCAGATGAATGGATCTTGAAAATACCTTCACATTTGTTCTAATGACTTTACTTTGTAAAACGCATTTACGATTAACACACATAATCTCCTATTTATTACAAGCAAAGCAAGTCTGAATCTATCTACGTTAATAGCACATCGTATATATTACGAACGACGTATTCGAATATTTAAACACCTGTACAGTTCCTGACTAGGTAATAATAATCTGGCTCTTCCAGACCTACTATATCGGCCACCGGAAAATCTAAATGATGGCAATAAGCCTAAACGCGCCAGTGAGCCAATATGGCGTTTTTCAAAATTTTGACGCACTTCATCATCATCATCTGTAACATATATCAGTTCTAAATATAGATTTTATGAATGGAGATTTAAAAAATGTCACTAGCAACTTACCAACAGATCGCTTATCGTCATTTTCATATTCATCAGGAGTAACGTCGTTGTTGGTAATTTCATCAGGAATGGAATAAATCGATCTCCTGTTTCTGCTGCCGCCATCGATATAAATCGGTCTATAAAGCCCGTGAGCTGGCAGACCTACAGATCCTCTTTTCAAATTCCAGTAACCGTCGTAATCCATGTTATGATGTTCTACGTTTGGCGGAAATCTAATATCACTGCGTTTAAAAACTTGAGAAAGTGGTGGAAGCATATCAGGATTAATACTTTGTTGGTAGTCGTATATTTCATTAAAATCTAAGGGGCCCTCCATATCTGACAGCGGTGGTACAGAGTTTTGATAAAATGGATAATAGTATTCATCTCCTACTATATTATCTTTTTTGTGAATCAATCCATTGCGAGCCAATGCGGCAATGTTTCTTTTATCGTTAGGTGGATTGTATTGTCCTCTACCAAAGCGGTAACCATCTCGTGCTAGGGCCTGGATATTTCTTTTAATAGCAGAATAGCTGCGAAGTTTTGCAATTGAAGCCAAATTCCTTTTGTCGTGAGATCCATCATCGTCCTCCTCTTGCTTATCAGTTTCATCATATGGAGATCTGAATGTAGGAAGCTGTCCATTTTTAGCTAGCGTCGATATACTCCTTTTAAATCCTTGTGGACCGCCTCTTATGTATCCGTCTCTAGCTAGAGCTGCTATATTTCGGCGAGGAAACGTTGGCCACGTATTTTCTGTATTGTCAATAGGTAATCCGATCACCTTTTTAAAAGAGAAGAAGAAAAGTTTAAGTTAACATATCACTACAAACTTATAAATAAAATATGAAATAAAAAAGTGCATTCGTAAAACTTACCCCCTCAATATATAGGGAATACGCCAGAGCCAGCGTTGTAATACCTATTAGAAAGCCGTTACTGTGCCTTCTACAGCTTACTTGCATTTGATTCCTCATCTAAAAAATATTTAATTTATAGTCTATTCAACATTCTAAACAAAGAAATACTGCTCCCCAAACTTTTATGTAACTTTTTAGTTTGTATTTAATTTGGTCCAGTTTTATTCATTATTTTAAATATGAAAAATTCAACATAACAAAAAGAAACAATCAGAACTCAGAACTTTACACTTAACAAAACAAGAAGCTCAATAAAAACAACAAAAGTCACAACGGAATCTCAAAAATTCAATGAAAATATCTGATTAAATTCAATAAATATTATAGCTAGATATTTAAACAAAACTACTAATAACAAATTATCACTATTTGCTAAATCGCGGCGTTGAGTTCTGCCACTCAACATGCGATGCCTCCAGTATTCGGCAGAAAGTGGGGAACGGAGTGTCTTAATACTAAGTTCCTTCTAGGGGATATAGCGTGAAGCTTTTAAACTATTTGCTAAATAGTCAATATACCTCAATATAATTTAAAATAGAATATATCAATTTGAAAATTGTAATTCCCTTTTATATTTTCAAAATAAAACCTACAGTTATCTCACGAACGCGCTTTCCAATTCCAATAACAATAAAGTTATTTACAGGTACCCGTAGCAGGGAATGCATGCCAGTAATTGGCAGATTCAATTACATGCAGCGTCCACGGACGCTCGCGTAACACATATATATATAAATGTAGAATAATAGATACCTATTTTCCCCCTCATACCTAACATTATAGCTTTAATGATATTAAAATAAGTTGAATTTCCTCTTATAATAAACGTAGTTTTAGTTTATATTATGAAATAAAACGATAAAATATCGTTATTGTTACGCAGTACGACAACGTCTAACTGTAAGCGTTCGTAGGTTCAATCCACATTCGTGGGAATATTATTTTCATTTCCAAGCAATTTCTTTGAAATTGAAATTGAAATCAATTCGGGACAATGATTAACGGGTTGTCTTGACTCCAAGTTTTCTCTGGCTACCCTTATATTTGGAGTAAATCGTAAACCTGAATAAAACAAGAACAATGACATTCAAAATGTGTAAAGGATTTTTTTTTATGGAAAAAGAGAAGAAAAAGTTGAAGATGACGCAACTAGAGACTCTCTTTGCATAGTAGTTGCCCCACTAGAGGAAATGAAACATTTACATAAATTTATATTTCCCTTTCTGACAAGGCAAAGCGCGGCGTTCAGCTCCGTCACTCAACACGCAATGCCTTCAATTCGGCGGAAAGTGGGGAATGGAATGTCCTAACACTAGGTTCCCTCTGCTGTGTGCGAGATAGAGCGTGAAACTGATACTGATGATTAATCTCAATAAAAAAATGACATCGATATATGCCTTTAATACACTAATATAGGTATAAAAATTTTTAGCTGAAAATAATATACTACAATATTCTTCTTCATTGTAATAATTCTTGCAGAAATTAAATTAATGTGAAACAATGAGAAACAGACCTTTTCAGTTTAAGATGTTAAACTGAAATGGAGAAAGTTTATATGGTATGAATAACGTTGCGAATAATAGAGCTATTAATGAAACTACGCTTTTCAGTTTGTGAACGACTAATTTACCTACAAATTTAACCTACCTACATTATGTTTGATATTTTTTTATTCTCTATAAAAAAACACAAATATATATATAAATTAATTAACCAATTGTTGTTTTATATTATATTTGTGACCAGTCGTGGTGTAAAGGCACAAGCGTGCGACTGGAAACGCGACAAGGTGGCGGTTCGATTCCCAATCTTTTTTTTTAACTTCACGCTGTATGCTATATACTTGTATAGCAGAGTAGGCAGAGGGAACCTGATGTTAGGACACTCCGTTCCCCACTTTCCGCTGTTTTTTCGAGGTATTGTGTGTTGCGTGGCGAATCTCCAAGAAAAATTTAATTAATAGATAATAATTCATTTCCCCATGTGGAAATCGAACCCACACACTTGTCCTTGCTTCAACCAAAATACATATAACCGTACAATGCTGTTTGCTGAATAAGAAAATTTAATTAAACTTTGCATGGCTTTTACAATGAACATTGTGGTTAATGCGGCGAAAGGTAAAACTAATTAATGTTTTCATAATGTAATATAAAAATTTGAATTTAATTTAAATATTGTAATCTAGTTTTAGCTTACGAGCTTTGAATTGGGACAATTGTAAGGATGGATTGGATTGGTTTTGATAAAACTTGTATTATGTAAATTTCTTTTAGTACCTTTAATGTTACTATAGTTAAGAGATTTATTGCTTTGAAAATAGATAAATCATTATATTTTCTCCATATTAAGTCGTCCGATTTTTATATTTTATTTACGATTGAGTTTTGTAGAGAAATAATATCCCGGTAAGATTATGCAGGTAAGGTAAGGTAATTTATTATTTGTCTATTTTTAAAGAAAATATTAAATATTGTAAAAAAATATACATCTTTAAAAAATAATAATTTTAACAGTGTTTAAGTAAACAATATAGAAAAACCCGTTGTAAAATGTAATGTTCAAATTATTATAAAATGCTTAATCCTTAAATTTTAAATATTTATTATTATAATAAAGTGTCAATAAAATATGTGATAGAGTAATAATTGATAGAGTCGAGAATTTTACGAAGCAACAGGTCTACAAAGTGCTACACTGATCCATAAATGAAATATATGTAAATATATCATCCTAAGAAAACGTACTTACTTTGCTGCTTAATCCACTTTCACACTTTGAAAACTTTAAAGTTCTTAACTATTTCTGTGTTTCCAACTCTGGGTTCTTGGCGGGAATGATACTGGAGGCACAGAGATTGAGCTTTTATACTAAAAACTAACACTCACAGCGCATGCGTGTACAGAGGGCGAAAATTTTAAAATTTCCTTTTCACAGAATTTCACCCTTAGTATATAACGAATAAGTATTATTTAGGGTAACACCATTTTAGTGTGTAGGCGGAGTTTTCTGAATGCATTCTGCACTATTTGCACTCAAATTAATAGTATAGGCACTCACCTCATCTGTATATTTAAATAGAGTATCTACTGTTAAGATAGTAATTAAATTTATATATAAATGTTTGAAGGTCTTGTTGGAGGTCTTCGTTGTGAAACAAATTGAAACGAGATGTGTTATTGAAACCCTAGAGGGGCCATCTATTTGCAATTTACAGTAGAAGATATTTTTTAAGTACAAATACTTTAAGATCTCATTTTGTTTTGTAATTAACAATTACCTAAGCTGACACATGGATGTGTATCTAAGCTAAATTATTAAAAGATAAGTAAAATAACGGGTAATTAATGGTTTTATAATAATTTCTTTCATAATACTGAAAAATAGAGTTCTAATATAAAACTTTTGAAATTTTCCCATCCATAACCAGTGTTGGTAACTACTAGTACTGGTACTATGTTTAATATCCTTTTTTTATTATTTTCATATGTTTGTGTTAACAAGATAAAGGAGTTAAATGGCAAAATAGAGGGATTCCACCGCTCCACCGAAGCTTAATTACTCTGTCTTTTCCACTCATTCACGGTAAGTGATAAACTTCCTTCTTTCTGCATTGTATGCATCCTACGCGCATATTTCAATTGTAAAAGATTAATTTTATACTTGAGCTTCTTTAATAGAATGCTTTTAATGTATAGATAATATTATTTTTTTCATTTATAAAAAGGAAGTACTGCAAATACCAAAATCTAATAATAACAAACATCCTTTGTATACTGTAATATTTCAAGACTATTAGCTTATAAATATTGGAAATAATATAAAAACAAACATATTTTTAAAATTAACTATATTGTATCAATAACATTCAAGGGCTGTAGCGACAAAAACTAGTAGATAATACTTAATTTACTTTTACTTCTTTCTTGAGGAGCGCTCAACACGCAATGCTAGCACTCAACACGCAATGCCAATAATTCAGCAAAAAATCAAGAACGGAGTGTCTTTACACCAGGTTCCCCCTGCCTACCGTGCTGTCTGCGGAATACCGCGTGAATCTAAAAAAATGTTTTTCTTCTTTTTATAAATATACCTACATATAATATTATTTATAATATAAATTCCATTAATAGATAAGAAGAAACCCGAGTAAATGAAGACCGAGCTGTAACAGAACACCACACTAATGAATAAAACTTTAACATTCCATTATTGTTAGTGTAGTTTCCATTAGCGGTTCGCCGTTCACGTCTTAAATACTAGACATCTGAAAGACGGGAGAACACAAGAAACTTTATATCGGTATAGATTTCAATTAAAATATATTCTAAATTATTTATCAATGCTGTCATATTGAAAATAATATTTGTAGCTTTTTAATACTTATTTTAGTTATTTTTTCACACTAAGCTTATCTAGGTGTTATAGAAACTTTTAAAAAAGCTTCCTACATTTTATCATGGTGTAAAGTACTTTAAAAAACCAAACCCTTTTATTTGATACCCACATTGGGTGAATTGTATAAAATTTGTAATCCGCCATTTTATTGCGGCGGCCATTTTGTATTAACAACAATATTGATTGTAAATAATTTCATTGTCACCAGAAAAGAGGTCCTAATCCAAATTTCAGCTCAACCGAACACTGGGAAGTTAGTCAAATTGCATACATACACTAAAACACATACTAACACGGCAAGTCAAAGAAAAGCTTGTAAAAAGTGTATAGAATATATCCTCGTGTTATATAATATGCATATTTAAATTATGATGTTAACGAAAACTAAATGTAATTACTGTCCTTATAAGTGTTTGCTGTGAAATTAACTAATACTTAATTATAAAATCATACTAAAAATTGATTATATCATTACTTTCAAATTCAACGAGGCAAAGTGACTAAATTCTTCAGACTAATTGAGTCAAGCCGTAATGAAACTCTACACGATATGCAATCTGTAAAAGGCTCACATAACGTTAGATACTGATTGGACGCGAAGGGAGCACTTAGTGTCCTTTTACTTGATTTATGCATAGAGCTAAACTAGCTTTCAACTATTTTTTAATAAAATATTTTTATATCTTATGAACCAGTGCTAAGCAGTACTATTTTTTTAATATAAGACGGTGTTTCAAATGAATATAAAAAAACAGTTTATGTGATACCGAACAGGGTACTATAATATTTATTGTTATTTAATTCTTACCTTTTAAAAACAATTGTATTGTTTCCTCTGACGTCTCATTTAGAGTTAATTATCTTGAGGATTGGAAGTTTGGAAAAATTTGTGTAACCGGTTAATGCCTAGGTTGTCTCCAAGAGGTGCGAGTTCAAATCTGCTTAAAATTTTGCAAAAACTTTTACAAGAGGTACAAGTGTAGAGTATAATAAAACTAGATTATATTTAATTATTTATTCCCATAACCATGTAGATAATATATTACACTTATATAAATGGACGGATTTAAATTATACAAAATTATAAACAATGTATTTTACTTATTTTATAAAACGACAAACAAATACTTAAAATATATTAATAGCTCATAAACTAGTCTCAATATGATATTTCAAATCACTCAGTCTACTTTCGACCAAGTCCAAATCATTTATTCTCTCCAAAGTGTTGACGTCTGACGGCTGACTCATATTCGTGCAAGAGCTGTCATTGACACTAATGTTCCATATTTTTTTGAATTTCGAATCATTAACCGTCAATTTTAGAACGTTATTATTTAAATTATCGTTATTTTTTATTTTTTCTGTATCAACTGTCGAATTGAAATGTCGCCTGGGCATCGTAATATTAATAGTGAGGTCGTTAATTTGATTCAAAAGGCCTGAAAAATAAAAAGAAATGTTAAAAACAAGACACTACTTCTAGGAAATTCACAATTCTTCAAAATGTATATGATTATATTTAAGATTATTTTGAGTACCCATTCGGGAGAATGAATTATTTACATTTCGTGAATTTTATAACAAGACCAAAGTTGTGTTGAGTTTCGCCACTTAGGGATTTACTGGTGCGTAAGGAACGCGATGTCTAAACACTAGGTTCCCTATGCCTATCTTGCTATATGCGAAATACAGCGTGAAGCGAAAAGAATATTTTGAAAATACGTCATTAGTACACCATTAAAATATTTTTTTAAAAATTGCAAACCTGTAATTTGTAAACTTGTTGTATCATCTATTAGACTTTGTCTTTCTAATGTGACAGTTTCATTGAAATTTTCCTGTCTCTTTACGTGACTTTCAGTACATCTGCTTAGTACAGCTTTTCTTAGACATCTATTTTTTAATGGCGTATGATACAAAATCGATTGTTCTCGATGTTTTATTTTAATCTCCGATATGTTACAAACTTCATCCAATTGCAATGAGAAACTTAAATCATTATTTTGTTTTGATTTTAAATGTTTAGTTAATATAGCCATAGGAAATCTTCCTGTCGAAGACCTTACATTAGTTCTAGCAAAAATACTTCTGGTAACGTTATTAATTTTATTCGGTGAATTGATATAAGTGTCGCCATTTTTTAAATCTACTGTGTGAGTTTTATTTTCTATTGGTTCTTCATAAAACTCGTCGTCATTTTTACGACTGATTATAGTATTGATCCTCTTGACCAATGTATATAATAATTTCAGACGTTTTATTAATTGTTCTGCAGTAACGTTGTTTTGTGCTTTTGTCTTTTTCACGTCGTACAAATGATCACCTTTAGAACTTAACATGTTACAGACGATTTTACATTCTATTTGTACTGAAAAATAAAATATTTTACATAAAGCATTAATTTTATTGAAATGTTCCTGTTTACAAATATTTAATTTTTATATACATATTGGAAAATAAAAGCCCTATCTTCAATACTCCTTTTATTAAATTTTAGCCTATAATTGTTACTAAGTTTTGTAGTAACAGAAAAAATACAAATCTCTCCTCAAATTAACTAAATTAAAAAAAAACTGTGCTCGAAATGACTGGCGACTACGCGATCTCGAGATATATGGTCTTAACAAACAGACAGACGGACTACAAAATAATCCTATAAGAGTTCCATTTTATCCTTTAGAAACCTAAAAAAGCAAATATTAACAAAATATCTACTGCATTAAATATAAAGAAATAAAACAAGCACACTAGTCTAATAAAATTAACAGTTGGGACCGTCTGTTTAAATTTTTCAATTTTTCTTATGAAGATTCAATTGGTCAGAAATTTAGTAATAAGTGATACTTGCAAGGCTAAGACAAAAGGATTGACATAAGAATCATCAAAATTGGCGAAGGTGTTTAATCTCCGCAAACGCCGCATAGGAACTCCTTTGCGTCGCGCAAGCGGATAAAAACGATGTAGAACTATTTATAATTATTGAACATGTGTTTAATGGTTTTCTAGAATTCTTCCCCTATGGGTGCAATAAAGGGTTGTAAGTTTGTATTGAAAAAATCTTAAATCGCCACCGATTTTTATAAAATTTGAAATTTAGACTCTTAAAAATATTTATTTGAACTCCTTTCACCCCCTAATAAATAAGCAAATAAAACTGCGCGCTTCCTCTAGTTAATATATAAAAAAATACCCTTATTCAAATCCATCAGTAACGGTGTAACAAATTCACGTGAAGGCAACGCGTCGGGTTCAAACTGTTTATACACATTAAAAAAATCACAAAAAACACTGCCAATATTAATGACTGAACACACTTTTTCATTATTATAAACATTTTCCTTTGTTATTTCCAGTAACTTTTGATGCATCATTTGTTGAGCTTTCTGTAAAAGTAATGAATAAATTAATCTACAAATATACGTAAATTGTAGTTCTTCTTAATAACATAGTCTCAAATGTTCCAAGTTGGGAGAGTTCCCAATCAAGTATAGAATTAGTCAGTAAGTTATATATTAACATAAAAACATTCCTTACCTCAGCAAAAGCTGCTGGATCCACTATTAAAAACACATTATCTCTTAATTGATTGACTTCTTGATTCCATATATTTATTAATACTGAAGTGTGTGCACTGTGGTGCGACATCATAACTGCTGGCACTAGGTATGGATCCAGAGCTTCCAGGCTTGCTAAGGCACTGCGCAAAGTTAAAACTCCTGGAAAACAAAAAATAAGTTTTTTTAGCCAACTCCTTAACCGAAGACACTCAATTTTAATTGCCGCACTTTACTTTACGGGAAATGAAAATAATACATTCGCCTGAGTGACAATCAAACTCGCAACTATTATAAAGTGAGATTTTCGAATACATATATATAAATATATTATATACATATATTTAAATAAACATTTGTATAGTACAAGCAGCCTTGACGGCAAGGGGGCACTAGTTCTATATATAAATCAAAATCTATACATACTTTTTTGATCTGATGTACATGACATAGCGAATGATCCAATTTGTAACAGCCTTTCATTGTGCAAATCAAATTCTTTTACAAACAAGCAGTTCCCAATATCTCCTTCGTCAGTGCACATACATGTTGCCGTTCCTTCAAAATGCCCCCTTAATTGTAAGACAGGTGACATATTCTTAGTAAAACAATGAATAACTAAGGCTAACAATGCTGTATTTGTATTAGTTTCCAAAGCATTTAAAACATCCTTTAAAACATCTATTAAGAGATTTACATTGGACGGCTTAATTGGTAATTTCAGTGTGTCTACTGTCACAAGAACTGTGTCAAGGTCACCATTTATTATATCACTAAGTAAGGCTTTTGTTTCTCTCAAAACCTAAAATGAAACATTTTTTAATTATATTCATTTATTTTAAAGAAAATATAGTTTAAAACATTCCGTAATAATTTTAACACAATATACTTTTTAAGCATTCAAATGTTTGGAACTTTAGACTATCATTTGACATAGTCACTTGTATGGTACAGTAACACAGGGTCTGCTTTAAATATCGTCAGTCATGGGTTTAATTCCAGTTCCACCACTCAACACCCAATCTGCATGTAACCTCAAAAACTGAGTGGGAAGTTGCTAAATTAAATGTTAATATTGAGATTGATTGAGTTTGTCGTGGTATTTGCGGAATAGAATTATTATTTATTAATATTTTAATTTTTTCATTCTGGCACCAAGGCAAAAGCCTCACATCGAGTTCGATCACTTAACAAGCAATAACTCGAAAAATCTGTGGAAAGTAGGGAACTGCATATTAACACTAGGTTCTCTCTGTATTATTATTAACCCACATAGGGTTATATGGGTTAATAATAATACAAATATTTATTATTATTAAATGTTAATATTTGCCACAATTTATTTTCAAAATGTGTGTCTCGTGTTTATTGTGTCAAAGATGCAGGTATTATTACAGTTGTTTCCCAATTTCTATACTATAATATTCTCTTTGTCCGACAAAATATACATTGTCATAGAAAAAATAGCGATAGTCATAC